>OY720048.1:307551-450750 GCA_963082485.1 Eudonia mercurella
ACAACTCTCTTGCTAATGCAGAGCATTACAGATTATTGAAAAAACTCTATTTATTTAAAATTTACACAAAAAAGACATCAATGAAACTCATGAACAATCGAGTCCCATCATCCGGCATAGTTACCGATCTTAAATAATCTCCCAAAGTCGCAAATAGTTCACGAAGCTGCCAACCCTGCCGAAGGTGTTGCACATTTGAATAACAACAGCTGGAGCCACCCGGGCGCCTGGGCTTCCGGGGCGCCCGGCCGGCCGTGCCTCCATAAACGAAGATATGCTCACGGCGTCCCATAAAATGTGGCCCTAAATAATTTAAGGGCCGGTTAGTAAGGCCGGCACAAAGAGCCTTCGGTAACGAGCTCTACACTCAAGAAGTTGAGGGATTTCATGTGGTTCAATGAAAATGTGTAAATGTCCAATGAAGTAATTATGGATTTCAAACACAAATCCATCATTACTTCATTGGACATCAAAGAAAAGAAAGAGAGAAAAACATTTATTAACAACGCGCTTATACATAATATACAAAAAATAAATGAAAAAGATAAAAAATATTATTAAACAAAAAGAGTAATAAAAAAGAAAACAAAAAGTGTGAAGTTAAAAGGATGCAATGACAAACCTACCGCAAGCCAATAGTTATCAAACGGTTTAAACAAAACTGTTTGGGGAACACCCGACTACAAAACAACAATAACCAATTAACAGAAAAAGTCGATACACAGATCTGTTTAAATTACGTGAACACACCACCCAATGCAAAAACTAGCAAGCAAATTATAACGGAACTAAACGCGGCCGTGTACAGAATATGAAATGAGAAAAGTTGCGTTGTGGCCGCGACGCTGGGCGCGAGCCAGGAGTGGGCTGGCTCTGCGATTTGCGGCAGAAAACTTGGGCGAAACTAAGTTCCACATGTTTTAAAGAAATTGAGCGCCGGCGCCGCACAGAACCCCACTAGGTGTGTTCGTAATACGCTCGCACAAGTTTCTGTTTTACTTCCTAAAGTAGAAACAGATCTCGCTATGATTAATGGACTAGGTTCTGCAGTTTCGAAATGTTTTACTATTTAAAATTATTCAATATGTCAAGTTTACAACTGCAGAAAAAATATTTCAGATTTCAGCAGATATTCCATACAGAGTAAA
Source organism: Eudonia mercurella (assembly GCA_963082485.1). Lineage (NCBI taxonomy): Eukaryota > Metazoa > Arthropoda > Insecta > Lepidoptera > Crambidae > Eudonia > Eudonia mercurella. The sequence continues at coordinate 308,700 of OY720048.1, forward strand.
GTCTTAAGGGGATTATCATCATCATCACCAGTTCATTTCATGTCCCACTGCTGAGGCACGTGCCTTCCCTATGGATGGATAGGGAGAATGGGCCATAAACCACCACGCGGGCCCAGTGCGGATTGGTGGTTGTTAACGACTGCTAATGCAGCCGGGACCAACGGCTTTACGTGCCTTCCGAAGCACCATGTATTCTGTTGTCTATTATTATCAGTTTTTTCATTTCTTTATTTTATTATTGATATTCTAGCAGATAACACCGTTGATTATAATAAAAACAACGTTCAATAATTCTTGTGACAATCTATATGACAAAACAGGATCATATAAGTAACTGATATCAATAACCTACTAAAATACTTCTACATTCTTCTCAATAAAGCATATCTGTCGCTTATCTTTCTACTTTCTTTACAGAGAGATGTTTAAAACCAGGTGAGATAGTCGACTTCACAAGAATCCTATTCATATTACCCTGCATTCGACATTTTTATTGAGAACTATTCAGACGTGAAAAATGTTCACTAGATATAAAATTGATCTGTAAAGATGGAAGAACACAAATAGTTTTATTTGAAACGTCCGGTCAAGCCAAAAAGCTGGTTGTAAAAACTGTCAGATGACGAGAATTATATTTGTTTCGTCAGAAAAATCTGATATTCTGAGCACTTTCAATGTGCAATTTATAACAAGCGATTTCATTCACATTGCATAACACCTGCTATGTATTTACACAATTTTATGGGCAGTAAAAATTTGTCTTATCTTATCTTATCTTGAGTGTAATTCTTTGATGACATTGTTGTAAAATTGAAATTGTCTAATCACAATGTTTTTAATTCATTATGAAATATGGTGGTGTAAACAATATAAAACCTTTGCGAAAATAACATTTCTAAAACTGCCGGTAACGCTGATGGATATGCAAAAGCTACAGATCCATTGGTAGAATCCAGGGCTTCAAAACAGCGTTACACAGGTTAGCACGTCGCGCGCCTGCATTATTCATGACACTCCTGTGCGACGCCAAACACGCCGATTGATTCAGACACTTCAGGAACTTCAGGAAGGACTGCTCGGATTACGGCTAATAACCACTTGTAGTTGGGACAGGATTGAAGAAGAGAACTTACGAAATCACGACGCAGTTACTGAAGAAAATTAGTAGCAAATAACCAGGATATATTAGAAACAAAACAGAGAAATAGGTAAAGTTTTTTAAAAAACCAGTCAATCCTGCAGTTCATTCACGTTTCGTTGGTTCTGTAAATTTTCATCGCACTACAACGCTTATAGTTGAATTGATAAATATCATTATTATGTTAGTCAACATAATAATGATATGGTAGACTTACCATCATCAACATCAGCCTATCCTACCACTGCTGGGCACAGGCCTCTCCAAGTGCACGCTACTGAGCACGATTCGCGGCTACTTTCATCCAGCTCTTGCTCTTGCTTTTGTTAGTCTATATCGATTTTTTTATTTTTAAATATGTATTTTAACTTCCATTGGTTCAGTAATGCCAGAGACTACGTTCTAAACACAAACAAAAAAAATACCTCTTACACATAATCATGTAAATTGTCAATATTTTACTACACAAAACCGTCTTTTTACCGATAAAATAAGCTGCAAACTTAGTATCTAAATGTAAATGACTATATTCTATCTCGTTTAATTTGTCACATGAGCAAATTTTAAAAATAGATATCTGCACCAGTGGTCAGATACAAAACAGTCGCCAAATGAACAATGAAATCTACATTAGTCGAGTACGGTCGGATGCGTGGCAGGCCCGATTAGAGGACTTCGATGAACACGGATGGACTAACGGACCATTTGGCTTTTATAATGAATGGAAATTATTTTCGATTATCAGTAGTGTCGGGTCTGCTACACTAGGGCTGGCGGGATGATCTCGATGCTTTTAAAGAGGAATCGTAGGAAACTGCAAAGGATCTTGAAAAGAAGAAAGGTTTGACAATATTTTAAAACCATTAATCGTTTATCACTTACACTTGAAGAAGCAATACTATCTGGTAATAGCTACTTGCATTAAATAAGAAATATTCTTTTAAAGCATCATGGAAAGCCTGTTGTTTAAGCAGCATACTGCAGTGCTAAACTCAGCAGCATATTTCTTAATAACCAGCCACATATCAAAGTTTTGCCAAAACTAAATTAAAAGTTTTGCAAACTTATCCAGAAGTTTGACGGCTGAAACTTTTAAGCGACAAATAAACGTGCAGTGATGTACGCGCTATTGTATATACAGTATATACAGTGTGGTATATACAGTGAGAAAGTAGTCACTCTCGAAGAAGTTTCATAATTCTTGTCTTTGGTTGTTTGTAACGGTACCGTTTAAAAAGCATATGAAGACGCAATTAGCATAGAGCTACTGAAAGTCAGGTTTGAAACAAATGTGTAGGGCTCAAATGTTTTCTTATGGTGCACAAAAAAAGGATATAATTAAAAAATATAATATTATTATTATTAAAATATTAAAATTTTGATTTATCCCAAAAATCTTTTTCAGGCTACGCCGGCCTGGACCAATATATTTGACGGGAAAAAATAATAGGCAATGGTACTCTTGCCTTCCAACTATCACTGTCTCGTCTCGTCAATGCGTTGATTTGATTCCTTGTGACGCGAAGAGCGCGCCAAAAAATAAGCCAACAATGTTTAGAAATCTATTGGTATGGCAGTTATATATAAAACATGTGAACATAAACTAGTAAACATATTAGTAAAGATGAACAGTGGCACTTAGCACAATAAAAAACATTATAGTATGCCCCACGAGCACAGAAAATATACAACCCAGTACACCGGGCTTAACGACCGAAAATGTGCAAATGAAAAAATATCCTAATTTACGGTCTGCGGCAGTACACTACAATATTTAAGTTCAGAAAACTTTATTAATATTTCGCTTCCAAAGGCAGTTATTTGACATCGGCGAAAAAAGGGCTATTGAAAAGCTAAAAAATAAAATCAATGGCGAGAGCTGTAAAGTTTGGGCTCGGCGTTTGAGCGGTATTTTTGGCTATGTCGAGGGTCCCAAAGTTACTTAGCATTTATTGCAAGCGGCAAATTTCAATAAAGTTCAAATTTCGTTTTGGAGTCTATCCGATAAATGAGCGATTTTTAAATAGAGAAGAAAAATTTTTGAGTAACTTTATATTCTAATAGTTTGTTGTTACATGAAACGCTAGTAAGTTGTTTGTTTTTATTATAATGAGTTAGAAAAAAGCAAACGGTTCTCGTTATGGTATGTAATTATTTTTAGTTAATCGCAATTTCTGGAAACTGCTGCTTGGCGGCATATTAAGATGGTAGCTATTCAGAATAAACCCTAGTTCCCACAAAAATGTAGTCTGCTCTAGCTAGCGCTGCGAGTGGTTGGTTGATCTCTACCAACTAGAGAATAAAATAAAACGTATGAATGTTATTACATCTGAAAATGGAGTACAGTACAAGACACAAGAAGAACTGAGTATATCTTTCGAAAGCGTAGTTAAGTAAAGACATCTACGAAGTCACATTTATTTATTAACTTCGAGAACTTCCAAGCTATAGGCTCTAGGCTCACTTTACAGGAATGAGCAAATATACCGTGCAAGCAAATATTGGGTTAAGGAAACGTATGTGCACAGCGGAGGGCCATGCTGGGCGGCTATCGATCAATTCCTCATTGAAAGCCAGTGCTGACTTAGCGAAATAAAGTTGGAAAGAATTCTTCAGTTACTTGGCAGTACTTGAAGGATATATGTTGTACCTCTGCGATTGTACAGCTGAAGGTTTTCAAAGACACGTTTTTATAGTTAAAAAAATGAATCAAATACATGTTTTCAAGTGTGCTACCAAAGCATTATGTGCTACCAACCTAAGCTTTTTAACATTCAAACTAAAAACATCATTCCCTGAATAAATTCTTCATTTTTAATTTATTTATCCATACTTTTTTCTATTATGAGGAATTTCATCGATTCCTAGTACCGTTACATAGTCCAAACTAGCACATAATCAAGCTTCAGTGTAGAAACACCTAAACGGTCCGTAACAAATGTAACAAGTTTGAATTGTACGAGCTACACGAAACTACGACATCCCTGACTTCCGCAGGCTACATGGCTTACCAAAATACAAAGACCAACTTCAATATTACTCTTAAGGGTTGTCAAATATGAAGCTACTTTCCAATGTACCCATTACAAATTTGGAGGTTCATCGAAACCTTCATAAGCTTTAAATTTGAAGTATTTCTTGGTAACTCTTATGATATCGCGAAACCTATTAATCTGATACCCAGAAAGTTGTTGAGGTAATTTCCCCGTGGCGTCAGCCCTAGCTTGCCTGCAGGCGTTCTGAACTTACCCCCACACGTCACGACTCGCCGCCAACTTTAGCCCGCTTGCTTTTGACATGTATGTATCAGAATATGGCTCCACTCTGCCTAGTTTTAAACGCGATGCTATTTATATTTGTCGGATTTGCTGCACCGGGACATTTATTAATGTAAATCCGTGTATGGAAGTAATACATTTATTTGAAACTTGAAAAATTGCTGCAGAAATAGAGTTTAGTGCTTGTTTGCAAGCTGTAAATGATGCTCTATATGATATAACTAAATATGTAATCGATGGTATAATCAGAAGAGTGCATTTACTCTTTTCTATGGAAAAGAATCCGGCAAGAAAATAACCTCAATCTCTCGAAAATATTTTACTTAAATTCAAACAACTACTAATAGAATCAAATTCAAATTTATTGCATGCCACATTGGTGTACATAGTTATTAAATAAATCAAAACGTATATAGGTAATTATATACATTCTTATGCAGTATATTAGTGTTTGTAAAAGCACAGTCAAAAGAAATGTTAGCGTTGATTTTAAGTCCCGATTTCCACGTCCACAGGCCGTTTATTTCGGCTCGTAAATAACCAGCGGCTCATTTCGGGGCCGCGACGGAGTGATCACTATCTTTATTGCCGAAATAAATTCAGTTTCAGGCGCAGCGACAACTAAATAAATGCATACGAAGCGTAATGAACTTCGAACATATTTAAAAACACGACGTAAACAACTATTGATTGCCTCTTTCAACATCGTGCCTTTCAATAACTTTATTTCATTTCTACATTTCAAAAGGCTTTTTGAAAACTAATATCAGCCTTAAACGTCCCACAGCTTGGCTCAACCTTTCCCACATGAATACTAGCTTTATGGGAATATTGGGTCACAATAGCCCACTGGCTAGTTGGGATAGATTACTATTTTTCTGCTTCTGCTCCTACTCACTGCGCCATGGAGCATCCCTATGAGATGTTATTATCGTTTATTATTGCTATTAACTGACTGACGTCTTTGTAAGATAATGATGTTGAACCGAGAATATATTTTTAAATTAAACGTAAAAACTACGTAATAGCGAATTCCGTCATCATGCCATAAATATATCGTCAAAATTAGTACAAAATCTGACCCATATGATGTTATGATACTAATATAATACTAGTAAGGAGCCAAGATATAGATACGAAACAGTTATATGTAGGTACCTGTATTAGCACGTATAATGTCGAGATCCCAGAAGATAGTATCTAGATGATGTTATTATCCGATTCGTCCCCAATCGAAATTAAACCGAAGGCTCACATTGCAAGTAGGGCTCCGTGGGCCAAAGTAGTTAAACGCCCAAGGCCTCTTTAACTGTCAAACAAAGACTATAACCCAATTAAACTATCTTCGGGACCACTACGAGTATAATCACTACGGACGAGTGACGTGGCCAGAGCAGATTGCTTACATTATTGTATTAACTATTTTAACAATCAGTCTCTCTAAATTGGCGTTGGAAAAGTGTACATTTTTTGGCATTTTCGTATAGCCCTCATCATCATCAACAGTCTATATTAGTTCACTGTTGGACATAGGGTCTCTCCAAGTACACGATCAGCTCCAGCTCGTATAGCCCTGGACTATGAGGAAGTCTAAAATTAAAACTTAGGGTTATGTTGTGTTCTGAAGAAATCATGACATGCAGAGATAAGAAAAATTGCATAAAACCGATGAAAGCTAAGAGTAAAAGCAGTCTTCAATATATTGTAAAGTTAGCTTCTAATTGTTTGTGTAACTAATTAAGGAAATTAAGAAGTTTGTAAATTTCCCGCTCCAGTGAAAGCTCCGCTTTTCTTCCTTGCTCTAAGATTATCAGACCGTGTTGTAAGTCACATGCCTTCACTGTACAGGATGTTCTAAAAGGAATCATTAGTTCTTTGTAACACAGCAGGAAAGCGCTTAGCTTATAACTCTTGATGACAAGGCCGAAGATGGAAGCACTCTTCATTAGGAATTGTCAACCACTGAGGAACTGACTACTTTACTTCCAATTGAAGAAACAGGACGATATTGTTAACATTGTTGTCCCCGTTCTGTACGACTTAACGGAACGACGGATTATCGTGATTTTGCGCACAGAAATCATTGGTATGCCAAAAGCTACTTTTATCTCGGTTATGTCCATTATGTAATAAATGATCTGCCACTGCTCTTTTGAGCAGAATCAGTTGATTACGTTCAAATATATTTTACCTACACAAGATTTCATTTTACTACGCGCACATAATTTTAGTTCATTTTTTACACAACACCATGTACGTTCGCCAAATTTCCAGCCGATAGCGTATCGGATTCCTGACGAAATAGGACGTCGCGGGTGGCCGGATACTGGGGAGAGTGAATTTGCGCACAAAGGTCTACTCGTTAAATTAATAATGTTGCGGCGTTTCACTTAAGTACCTACTAACATTTGAATTTTCATTCTTTCATATTAAGATTTATAAAAAAATATTTAAAATTCTATATACACTTACAGCTACATTAAGCTCTCATGAAGTCACTACGCCATCGGCACGTAAACCTACTGCAGGATACCTTCTTTGGTGAATAATCTAGAACCTTTTAGTTTCCACCTACCAAATAAATAACACCGTCACAACGTACAGAATATGGAAAATTTTCTGTTATCATACAATACAATGCCAATTAACACACACTCACACATACACACGCACATACATAATCGCAAACATCACGCACGCCCACGCATTCACACATGCATGTACGCACACACTAACACAAACACTTACACAGCAACACACACACACATACTCTCACACACATTCTTTAATTTGAAAAGCTAAATTTTTATTATGCCAACAGCAATTATAAAAATTTAGCTTTTAAGTACTTTGAAATAAAACTAGAAATATTATAAAGTTATGTATGATTATGGAAGAGCGGAGCCTTCTGTTACAGATATTTTCATGTCTAATAAGAGGCTCCAAATAATAATATTATATATATGTTTCTAGTGCTGAAATAAAAGTATTTTGATTTTGATTTTTGATTTTGAATTAAACACAATAACAGTTTATGTGAAACAAAGTAAACACTTTAGTAGACGTTTATGGGCTGATAGTGTTTGCCGAATTATTTTGTTCAATATCATAAACATATACGCAACGCTATCTCCCCAACCAAATCATTAACCACTTTGGCTAACGGTTGTCAGTAACCAGCAATAATTTAACCATTAAATATACAAATGAGACGATAACTAGACACGAAGTATCCCAAACTGCGGCCGAGTTGGGGAGTAATGTGGGAATAGTTGGCGGGAAGTTGTCATTCCCACTTCCCCGGGAAGACGATTAGAACGCGGGCTCATTAAACACGGGGAGCACCTACGTCTCCCACGAACAGGAAGTAGGTCGAAGGAGGGCTATATGTGTGAAAAATATCTTTGATCCTGAAAAGGTGGCGACAACATTTTCACGAGCGGGATTTGAACCCGCATTTTCTGACAAACCAATCCGGCTATCTATTAGACTATCGATATCCTCTGAAGGTGCGGGTACGAATGTAACTTGCAAGCCTTTTCTAAATTATCATTTGTTTTTGCGAGTTTGAAAAATCTTTTCTGAATGGAGTCTAATGAGGCAAAAATATGCATGGTCTCGAAACCATAAATATTATTTATGGTAAATAAGACTGCAGAGCTATTTAATTAACTGTAACGCCATAGCTATTAACACTTAGTTTATTATATAATATTTTAATTCTGGCTTTGATATTAAGTTTTTTTTTCACAATGCTATAAAGTTTGAGAACCAAAAATCTTTTCTTTAGCATCGAGCGAAAATCTCGCTTCACTTATAAGCAACTCATTACTCTTTGTCGTCTCGTTCGTTGGTAGACTTTTGTCGAGTACAAACTCAAAGTCTACCAAACTCCTCATAACTACGAAGTATATTGATATACCGATTTAAAAGTTGCGTAGTTGGCTCGTAGGAATCCCAGTGTTGAATCAGAACTCCAGTTGTTGAGAGTACCCTTCCTTATTCCTCCCTCCTCGTCCCTCATCAATAGGGGCTTAGGGACGATAATGGTTGGACCTTTTTTCGTTAACAAGGTGATCCAGAAAATACATCAATTCTTGATAAATTTTAAATTGCGTACTTTCGGTATGAATTTTCACTGGGCATTCGAACATTTTTAATATTTTTGTAATTATTAACTAGATTATTACCAAGTTTTGTGAACATAGCGCATGCACCGAAATGCAGAATACTCAAAAACAAAAACAAAACTTAATCTAACATCATCAGTTGCCTAGTGAAGCTTTAGTGTGTAAATCAATACTTCTAGAGGATAAAACGCTCCATAACACCAACACATTTCATGAATTTACATAATATGAAGAAGCAAACTGATGTGGCTACGAGTATTATACGAATGAATATTGAAGTTGTTTTGCATTAGGGTAGCGAATAAAGGTTAATGTGAAGAAATAAAGACGACCGTAAACATTTACAACAACAATAACATCTGGCTGAACTTGGACGGTCAAAGTTCAGACATAATTACAGTCTAGGCCAGGTGGACCGGGCAAGTCTGCGCAACTTGGCTGTACTACTTGGCAACTTGTGAGACGTCAGCATGACCGCTTGTTTGCAACATGTGTGCTTGATATTCCAGGAAGTAACATGCAAACATTGTGTTGTTAGCACACAGTAGCGTGCAAACCTTGGAAGGTTTCAGTTAATCTTTTGAAAAACGGTAATGGTCATTGTTGACAGTTATTTCGTTCTCGGTAATCTTCGTTCTGTGTCAAATAAATAACGGTACGTCCGTTTGGGTGGTTCATTTTTAGGCTTCGTATGTCCCTCTGCTGGCCTTTATGTACTATTGTTGCACACGCACATGCAATGGTCCATATGCATAGCATGCATAGGTCCATAACCCACTATCAGTCTTAGTAAATTGTTACAGTGGTAAAAATAGTAAGATTTTCTGGCGACAATATTTGTGTTTAACTAAAACTTTTCATACCTAACATGAAAGTTGAAAGGACAAATGAAACTGGCCATTTCTCAGGAGCGCGTCGCCCACCAAGCGATCTGAATCAATTCACCCAACAACACATGTACTCCCGACTTTTTCCCTAATTTCCCCCGACCGGCGCTTCCCCACGCCCCCCGGAGATTGTCATTATCACGTGTATCGCACTCGTTTGCCCAGATTAACATGTACGTACGTACGGTTGTTGCCGCTTTTTGAATTAACAAAATGGCCGATTACATTTGTCAGTTACTGCCGTTCAATGTTTTTTATGATTATCGTTGGATTTGCGTAAATATATCTATTGTTGTTCTTTTGTTACATGCTGTAATTGTTAAAATATAGATCTGCATTGAAGTTCATTGATACTGCAGTGTTTGTCTCAAATATAATTCATATACTTTGAAACCCAATGATTGGTTTCTCTGTACAATTGATTTATGTATAATTTGCGTATCATCGTAATTATTATTATTTTCCTCATTCTCAGTCTACAGACCAGAGGTCCACTGCTGAACATAGGCCTTTCCAATGGATGGTCTCCACACCCGGTGTTGTTATTTAATTATAAATACTATTATTATACGTTATACATAATTTTATAAATTTTGTCTTCCTATATTTAATTTTGTTTGATTTGATTTTATTTTAATTTTTAATTTTTACTTTTTATTAATATTTTATTCTTGATATTTTGTTCTATTCAATTCCATTTTCAATTCAACTTTATTAATATGATTGTGATATTAATTTTTTTTAATCAAATGGTTTTTTTTTGTTTGTGAATTATCTTAATTTTATTAAATTATTGTGGTATTGCTTTACATGTTGTCTGCACATGCCCGTGGAGTTACAGCATACCAATGTTACTGTGTCCTTGTTTGTTTTATTCTATTTTCTGTTGAAACGCTGTTATATGTGGCTAATAAATAAATAAATTTAATAATTGCAATGCCCTCGCAGTGTTGGAGAAAAAGGTTGTTATAAGTTTTATACCACATGTGTGCAATAAATACTTTGAATATGAATTTAATACAATATTAGAGGTTGTGCAATTTAGAACACGCCTTTTATTTATTTATTTATTGCACATATCATGTAGCTATATACTAACATTAGACATTAGACTTAGGGCTAAAATCTTAGTAATAGATACATGAACCCTTATTACGCCTTTATTTTTATTAGTATTTGAAGCACAAAAATGGTCTCTTACCTGTATAATATGAGCGAACGGACTATGAAATAGTAATAGCATTTGATAAATTCTACAATATTTGGAGTTATTCAAATACCAAAACATGCTAATTGAAAAGTCCCCGTTGATTGTAAACTGGGTGCCATTGTCGGAGGCATATTTCAGTGGTCCGGCGCCGGCGAGTGCCGTGCGTCACGCGACCCTGGCTCGTTTGTCCCAAATTGATATTCATATATGTTGCGGTTCATATCAGCCATAACCTCCATTTGCTTAATAGTGTCAGGTAGAATTTTGTGATTTTGTTATACATGGTACATTGTTTTTTCATTGCGTTTTGTCTTACCAGTCTGCACACTCTTCAATACTTTCATAGAAACATCATTATCATCATCATCATTCTCACGTATCCACCTACTGCTGACATTAGGCTTTCTCTAAATATACATAATAGTATATTTAATCCGAAAGAAAATATAGATTTATATAAATTTGTGTTTTTTTTTTTAATCCATTCTTTTTTTATATCATAAGACTTATAGGGAGTTCTACAATTTTCACTTCCGAATCAATTTGAAAACTTACATTAATCATTATAACTTATGTAAGTTAGAAAAAAGAACATGTGTCTGCGCCCAATGTTGAATGATATATCACGTATAAAGTACAATTGTACAAAATCCCGCACACACATACTAGCGCGATGTTAGCAAAAGGTTGGCCGGTATTAGAAACGTTTCCTATTTTCCTAGTAAACATCGGCAGTTTAAGTTGCGCAGCAAATAGTTGCCGAGCCCGGAGCTCCTCGCTGGGGCAGCTCGCTCACTCGGCATTTTATCTCTGCGAAGCGCCCAACTGAAATCATCTATTGTATCAGACGTAGTTTCGTATATATCGCTTCTTCTTTAGTATTTCTTCTCGAGTACTTTGTACGGAGCATTTGAAGCTTTGATACGAAAGCCTGGTAGTAGTTATGGTGAGTTTTGTGCCAATAGTCCTTTACTTGCTAGGATTCTGGTTTTTTATCATTCTCTGTCGGAGATAGAGAAAGTATTAGGCTGTATGTAATTGTGTATAGCAAATACCCTCATATCTATGTCAGCCACCCAGCAGTAGTGTCTTGCATGTATGCAGGTACAGGTTCACCTCGTGTAAGGTTTTTAAGATTAATTTATTGTATCTGTTATATTATAAAATAAAATTTATTTACATTAAATCTAGTTAAATTACTGGGCATATAGAAATACTAAGGCTGGGAATGAGAGAATGAGAATGAGAGACGGCACAAAGGATTTTTTTTCTGTATTAATTATTTTATGTTTTGACAAAATAATTTACTTTCGTTTAACGATTTTAACGACTAGGTATGCAAACTAAATGTGCGTCAAATACACATAATCTCTGACAGTGTCTGTTGTAGCTCACGCTACTTTGTAGGCTTAGTATTTCATATCCGATGCACGGCGGCTTTTAGTCACTCATTACGCTCAAACCGCGCGTGCCGCTGATCTCAATTTGGTAAGCTTAATTCGCCATTTGCGAGTAGTTAAACAGACACTAAACGTGTGACGTGTTTCATTATGTATCTTTGTTAGCCAGATGCCGGTCTAACATGACCTCGGCGCGGGCGGCCAAACTACACTGTTTCACACAGCAAATGAATCTCATTTTACGGAAAATAGAATGTAATTCTGCGTTAAAAAGGCAACGAAACAACTATGCACCATTTTCCGCCTCTTTAAACACAAATTGCGAGTAATCCAGACTCCTTGCTGGAATGGCGCCCACAGTGGGGCTACTTAGATCTAAGTAAAACGTTGTTGTTCCAACAAAGCAACCGTTAGTCACCCATTAGGAGTCAAGGCGGGGAAACCAAGCGCGCTATTAAACTAAATCGGGTAAAACGCAATTCGGCGTCAAATGGTTGCGCGGGTCGCATAATGGCGGTCTAATGGCTCATGTAATAGTGCTATATATAATATCCTCATGTGAAGTGTTCGTACAAATCTCAAATCTAGATTACAAAATCGTTGGAACGGCAAAATATGATAAATTCTTTTAGAGCTATGGCTCAACAAACAGCCTACAAACTGTCCAGTTGTCCTAGCTCATTTTAATCGATTATTGGCCTATACTGAATATGAGCTATGTTGTTCATTGTTATGAAGTAGACCCATGCCTGCTTGTGACCACAGACAATTTCAGGGTAAAAAAATGTATAATAAATTCCAGATCAGTAACATCATTCAATCAGAAATGTTTTTCAACTTTAAAAAGCTTTTGCTGTCCAGAAATTATTATCTCAATTCTATGCAATTTCTATCTAATTCCATTAGACTGATCTTTTCCAGTCAGTACCAACTGTAAATAGGTTGAAAGCGATCCAATCCGAAAGTTAGATCGAACAACAGTCTGAAATCGCAGAGTGGACCGATCCGGACTTTCTAGAACGCCTGAAGCGAATCTGTTTGAAAAGCTAGTGCGCTTTTAAAGTCTGAAGTATCCTGTCTGCTGAAATCTAGGCTTAGATCAATGGAATGTTATATCACGGAACAAGTGAGTATTTGAGATTGTATAAATTTCACAAAGCAAATATTTCAAGCATCTATTCAATGAAATATGCTGCGCAATTGAACGTAACAATTTTTTCACTTCGACAATATTGCGACGTTCTTCACATTTGTTTTTTTTCGGTTACAGGGAGAATATGTCGTCTTGAATATTTGAAAAAAATAAACGCTGTTTCTATGTTAATCGCTGCTAAATCCCTTATTTTATTGTTGTAAGTTTGTTTGTCTTTCGTTCAAGTTTCACATCGATCATTATGGTATCTAATAGATTCATTAAAAAAACTTTCAATAACTTTTTGTCCTCGGACAAGGAACTGGTTTCCATCCCATGGGAAAGAAGAATGAAGTAATTCCGACGATGTCTATGAATAAATGAGCTTTTACGTGCGTCTTTGGAAATACAGCTTAATTTGTAAAGTTTAAGAACTAAGAGGACAAGACTGAAGAAGGACAACTTTATAATAAGCATATAATTTATCGTTTATCGTCACAAAATGTACTATGAAACAATAGCAAACATCATAAACTCAATACTTGTTAATACTTGTTTTACTTTGCAGCTTTACTTATCAGAGCATATTTTTATCCTTTATAAAGCACTGATGAAGAACCCATGGCAACGGCAGTACCTGCAACAAAAATAAAAAAATTAAGTATATTGTTAATATTCCTAAAATGACTTTTACTACAGAATTGTAATGAAAATGCTGTTCAGTTATGTAGCAAAATTTATGAAAAGCAATTACTTGGGTGAATTAAAACGTTTCAATAGTTTTATTTAAGATGCTACATAATGACTTTTCGACTAAAAACCACAGTGCTACGAAATTATGGCAGCAGTTTACATTGATTCAAATTCATTCGTTGCCATACTGATTATACTCGTATTTATACCACGTCACCACAGCCCAAAGGGTCTTATTAACCGATGTTGTATATTTGTTGGATACCACTACACTGTTATGACTATTTATGAGGGATATACAATTGGGTTAATCGTATTTGCCTTGAATTCAAATATCTGCTGAGAATTGTTATCTTGATTGGCAACAAAGCAAGCTTCCCTTTCACATCGCTATGGTTGTTAACAGGTGCGAGAGAGACGGCTGATTTTCGATACTAACATTGAGAGTGTATCGGAGCTCCCGGGTTTAGAATGCGCAGATCAGTTGCAACCTTGGCATGGTTAGTTAGATGTTTGATTAAAGGTAATGTATTATGTATCGAACACTAATTTCCTTCTTTATTTACTTTAATGACAACGGCATTCATCAATTACATTAAGGGAAGTATAATTCATGAGCCATTCTCAGCGAAACTCGAGCATTTTGATAAAACTCGCCCGCATCTATCCACGAACAAGTCCCCGCTGGTATTGGAGTCCAAGAGAGAATTAAGCGTGGTGGGGGCATGAGAAATGTATCTATGATTCGCAATTCGATGATCATCACCTTTAATTATTAATATATATGATCATCGAGTTTAATCGCCTCTGGGGTTTAGTAGTTAAGACTACCGGTTTAGAGCCAGAGGTCTCGGGTTCGATTCCCAGCAGGGGGTACATGTTTGTGTACTCAGTTTGGCTAGTGGTAGGGATTGTTTGCCAGTCCGGCTATCTACCACCATCTTATCTAAATATATCGCCACAATGTTGTGTTCCGGTAGATAGCGATAAGATAATCAGTGCCTCAGTAGTTGAGGATTCCGGGTGAAGTGAGCTTCCACTTTCGGCCTTATCTTCACTTAACACCAGGTGAAATGAAGGCAGAGTGCTTACCCGTAAGACGTTAAAAAAACGAACTCAGCAACGCGATTACAAAGATCTGGTATCTTTCCGTGTTTAAATCAAAGACTAATCATAAAAAAATCGGAAAAGGCTCATCTCTTCTTGTAGTAAGAAATAATTGCTGCATATTTTAGAATCTTACTGTAGCTCCTTATATATGCCAATGAAGTTAATAATTAAGTGTAAACGAAACGATTACGCAGCACTATATTTTCGCCGCGGCCTCGAAGTCGGATCGATGGCGGCCGACGCACGCCAGCCGCCAGCCCCACCGGGACAGTGAAGCATCACGCCAGCCACCAAGGTCGGGCCGACATTCATTAGTTTGTTTCGCCAATATAAGGCCCGGTATCCAATGATATGGAGATGGGCTGAGAGCAGAAGAGATATGGCGTAAGCCACAAAATAGAAAAATAGATAAAACACTTAATTACTCACATAGAACATTATAAAACTAAGGTACTGGTGGGCAAATAGGGTCTTATCTTTTACAAGGTTAAGTTTTAAACCATTGCTTCGCGTATTAGTTGATCACGCCACGGGCCTTTGGGTCTTTTGGCCCGGACTTCACTAGAGTGGAGATAAGCGGAGAGGAGAGTAGACGTGTCGAAAATAATCAATACATTTTCTTTTTTAACCATCTGCTATCTGCTTGTTTGTTTTGGACTCTCCTGTCCTCGTCGTGCGTCTCTGCTTTGGTGGATAGCGGCCTAACAATAACAAACTGTTTTAAGTAACAGCATTGTATTTTCTTTTAATTAAGTCTAGTTTTCGGACTATCAAAATTATCGTCACAAGAATCAGATGTACAAAATATTATCATCAAAAGATCATAAAACGACACTTAATATAACTTATCTACCAAGTTTTAATTAACTTTCGTAGGTTATCAAATACTTCAATCCGTTTTCTATGCCTGTTATGTATGTAAGTAATAAACTATGATGATGATATAAAGTGTAGCAGGCTAGTAGCCACCTCTATGTAGTTATAACAACGAAACAGAACATTGGCATAAGAAGGCTAAATATTGCTAGAACTAAGAGACTGCCACAGTGACCACACTATACATCTTTGCAAAACTTTAAGTGTAACATATATCAGCGGTTAGGAGATAGAATTTATAACAGGCTTTCGTGCTAGGCTATGCAGAGGCTAGACAAAATATATGGTTTTAATAAAGATTTATCAACTGAATGTAACAACGTTAACGCTTCAACTCTTCAAAGAGACTCTCAAGCTCAATTTTAGATGTAATGTGAACTCTCTTTTGAAGTCAACATTCTTACTTAAGCATTGACTTCAAAACCTATAGGTACAACAATTGGATCCCATCAAAGATCTCTTAAAATGTTATTAAAATAGTATAGTAGCAATAGCTTAGTAGCAAATACTAATAATCTCTTTAATCCGTACGCGCTGCAAACCGTCCAAGATATGAATTTATTGATAATAATAACGTCCATAACGGCGTGGTTATACCTCATATTCGTCGTATACCGCATAAAGCTACAAGGTACTGCTCTGTAAACGCGTACTCGCCAAGAAATGAAAGCCCCACAATATTATAGCCGACATAAAATTCCGCGAAGCATTGGAATATACATAATTAATCTATACAGCTTCATAAAGAAAAACATATTAAATATAATATTATATACAACACACCGTTTATGAAAACATAAACGAACGATTCTGTGGTAGAAACGCTTATTTTTATTTATTCTCCAATTTTGTAGGAAATCTACACGAATATTAATGAAATTGATCGTAAACAAAAACAAAACCTATTGATGTATGTTTAGTGATTACATAATTCATATTTTCATAGTTTTTTAAATGCATTAACAATTAAAACTGCACTCTGCATACGTAATACACAAAACTTTAATAATCTTAAAATTGAATCTGAAACCCAATTAACGATTGCATTATAATATAAAGAACATCAGTTATAAAATAGTTGCAGACCAGCTTCAAACGAGCAAATCTGATAGCAATCCTCTTAATTAATGTTCAACGATTTGTCCCGTCCCGTTATATAATTCCCGGCGGTGTGGCCGAACTTAATGGGAATCTAATAGATCAGGATCAATTTTATAAATCCTGTAGAGAAGGCTTGCCAGGTTCAAAACTGATTAAAGAGATTAAATTTAATTTCGTAAACAGGCTTAACTTAAAGCCGTACATTCCGAAACAAAGCGTCTTTGTGAATCTGTTAAGGAGTCTGTCCCCTTAACGAGCTAAGGCCATTCGACATACACAAGCGTCCTCTTAAAAGGAGATCCTTTGTCCTTCCGATCTTATATTTGGGTTACCTTATCATGATTTGCGACATCTAAGATAAAATCAGGATTCACTCGAGTGTCAGATGACAAAGCAATATAGCTCTTTGATTTTCGTTCAATTTTATTGAGTTATATCTACAATATTTGGAGCGATGTTGCCCTCTCCTCTACCAACGAATGTTCTAAGGAAATCGATTTATAATCGAATAAATAAAGTATGTACATCATTGATTTGAGATAAAACATGGTTTTTGTATTTGCATGCAGCAGTTATAAAATGAAATAACGAATCAACGTTAGATGGCTCATTGTTTCACATTATACCTTTCAAGCAAGATTAATCTTTAACTTAATATGACTTCAAACAAAAACCACCCAACTTCAAACCAACTAATACGTGTCACTAAAATAGAATTAAAACTATAATTAGATCATCTAGATATACGATTCACATGTACACAATCAACGGCATCCCGCAAATCCGAAGGAAGGCTTGAGTGGGGGGATTAATTGAAACATCCGGCGGGTATCTTGCGCGTCCGCCTGTCCCGAGGCCGGATCGCACGTCACCGGGGATAATCCGGCGAGTTTAGGCCCGGAGTGGACTTGCCTGTAGGCGGCTTCTATGTCGAGACAACCTCAATCCGATGATTAAATATAAGATATGATTTGAACCGTTTAAATATTACAGTATGTTATTATCTTTAATACTGGATTGGGCATCATAATATTTGAAATAACATTATATTTAATTCGTTTGTTTTATTTTCACTAACAGAAAATGTATTAATCTGGGATAGCTTTGTGAAAATCTATTGTATACAAAAATGCAATTAAAATATGTAGTGTTAACTCAGCTTACTTATTTATTTATGGAGCTTGTAATGCTGCATCCAAGATTAATATACTAAACGTACGATACGAACTAATATGTTACCAATGGTAAGAAGTGAGCTCGAGTGCGCGAATACCAGATACCAATAGAATTTTAATTGTTATCGGCCACCTACTGGTCGATCAACACTCAAGGGGCTATGTTACTACAAAAATGTAGTTAACCTACGCAAACTTTTTAATTTATTTTATACAGCCACATAAAACTCAAACTGTGTTACTCAGTTCATTATTATACCTGTGCATTTACTTAAGTGATGACACGTTCCTGCTAATCTCCGGTAGCTCATAGGCTAAGGGGGTACCGTTTGAGCTGAGGCCCACAATTAGAAGCCCATCTGCTGAGCCGGCTCATACATCGCTGAGATAATCCCGTGATGCGAGCTCAGTGCCGGCCAACTTCCGACAGTTTCGTTGGCAGCGTGAAACTGAGCTGGGCATAGTTTTCGGCACAGTTTAAGCCTTAAACTGACATCGTGAATTCGTGACGTTGTCATAAATAAAACGGATATAATTTAATGAATAACAATTAGTGTACTGAAAAGCTGTAGCAAATCAAGACATGACTGACCCCAATCCAATTGTTTTGTGTCCATATTGCATATAAATTATATTTTAATATTACTTATACATTTACAGAGAAGGCAAAGATTAGTTATACAACGAATTACAATTTAAAGCATTGCTCTGGTAATACGTAGTGTCTTCATTTAATTCTGCCTGTCGTTTTAATCCCCTTCCCTCATGTCATGGTTTATAATATTGTGTTCATAAGTATATTTTGTTAAAACTAGTCATTTATAAGATGAAAAGTAAAGTATTTAAAAATGTGTCGCCTATTTTAATACTTGATGAAAATAAACTCAAGATTATATAAAATATCTATTCCCTTATAACCTATACGTAATTCAAAAATAATACAACGATTCTGTGTAGCAAGCAACTCGAAGTGTTCAATACAGATTTTCATAAACGATAAACTATCCGAATGGAGCGAGCTAACTAAGCTTGGAATCATAAAGTCAATCGAGTCGAGATTGCAAAGTACTGACGATAAAGGTTGATTGAATACCCGGAGCACTCGAGCTCCGCCGCCGATGGCCGCTGGTACAGTGAGCTGCCCATTCAAAGGAGCGAGTGCTGATTGACTGATTCATTGACTGCCGCGGATGAGTACGAGCCGTTCGCATTGATATAGAAAACGCTTTTAATTAATACGTAGTTCAAAAGAGCGAGTTGATTTCTACAATTTAGAATTTTGATTAAATATAGTAAAGTGAATATTTACTTTTCCACTGCTAGGTAAAGGCCTCCTCAAGTCATCACTACAACTGATGGGTATTGGCCTAATTACCACGCTTTCCAAATGTGGGTTGGTGACCACAAAACCGGAATAAGCATTTAACACTTCAAAACACACTTTGCCCTTTGTTGTACCCAGGCAGAACGCCTTGCCACTTGGCCGGTGAGACCAAAGAATAAATATATCTGGGAAGAAAATATTGAACTTATAGATTTTAATATACTATTTCTAAAAGGTTAAGACCATCGCTATATCCATTAAACTTAACAAATATTAGTCTGTAAAATTCAATAAGCTTAAAAAGTGAAAAGTTAAAACTTTTATTTACAAGCATATTAATATTTTACTTTAATTTTAAAGTAAAATATTTTAGTTTTAAACCTTTCAATTTTACTTTGAACGAAACATTATAGTATGACAACATTTTCAAATAAATATTATATTTTCCAAAGTTCCATTCAGCTTTTATATTCGAGCCACAGCGAGTCCTTTGAATGCATTTTGTATTACGCTTTTTCAAACGTACCGGGTATTTCATTTGAAAGAGCACTAGAATACATCAAGGGGAACAAATTGGCTGGTGAATGGTACTAAAAAACTAAGTAATTAAAATTCGTTTTTATGACATGCCAAATTGTTTTTTTTTTGAGATACGATTTTTGATAGGAATTCATTTTATTTAGAATGTGACCCATTTCAACGTATATTTTTGAGCAGTGATCACTAAAAGCTAGAAACCTTTTGTTCCTTTTTTCTCTTTGTTTAATTTTGTGATACAGGCCGCCAAACGAACAAGCGCAAACCTGATGGAAATACACCTTTTGCAATCCATAGACGCTTACGACACCAAAGGAGATTATATATATCATACGCGAGTTATGCCATGGAACTTATAATGAACTCTTATTTACGCTGCTACACGCGTCTCGCTTTCACAACTGCAATAAAACTGATTGAAGAGTTCATGGTAAGACTCTTGGTCCTAACCCAACCCAAAACCTTCAGTTCTTATGCTCCTATACCTTGTATCTAGTAGATCTCTGCCTTAAAACCAAAATCAAGTACTTAATTCAAAACAAAGCGTCAGAAGTAGATTTTAATTTAAGGTGGTAGACCCTAGGGTCTACGATACGATAAGATACTAGTATCTTGACACTACTAAGTTCATCTAATTAAGGCATTCTTCCCATAATTCAGAAAGCACTAGTTTTAGTAATAACGTTCTTCAAAATAAGCGGGCGATCGATGCAACAAGCAAGTCACATACGTTTCGGCAAGCCGTATCAATATTGGCGCCCAACGTGGTGCATTTAATTAATTTCTGTGCCTGCGATTCCGTTCGTGTGGACTTTAGTTTCTACATAACCTCATTAAATATCATAATTTTCTTAACTTAATATGTGAGGGCAAGGAAAGGAATGGGTGAGTGAAGGTTAGGAACAAAGGGTGAATTTTCGTGAAACTTAACAAAAAATTTAACTAAAAGAACAGTATTGATCCGGTTACAGTGTAAGTAAACTAAAAGCAGTTTTAATCATTAAAACCAAAACGTTATGAATGATATAAATAGACAATGTTACAAAAATAAACATCTAAAAGGTACTGTATATACCTATTAAAGCTGTAGGTCAAAGTATAAAAACTACACATCAGCTTAACAATGACAGTACTTTTAAAAGCTTTTATTGGGTTACTATAATATAGGAATGAAGTATCAAATAATTCATCTCCTTAGTTTATTCTGTGTAGGCGTTCGCTTATCAAATCTGCTGAATATAGTTAAAGATCAAATGTTTGGGTGCCGAGCACAAAATATCAGTATTAATTTTCGGTGATTCTGAATATAATCCTGCATTTATTCGCCGTTATCTCAGGAGGGCAGGCGACAATTCCCAACTCCAGTTCGATAAATAATAAACAATCTTCAGGTGCCTCCCCCTCCCCTTTCCACCACCACTACCAACGCTACCACCGGCTCGCGATTAATGGCCAATTCCGTGCGCGTGGATAACGGGAAATTGGAGATTATGAATATTTACCAAATCGGAAATGTTTACAGGATTAGCGCAAGGAAAATATATATAAAATTCTAATTTATCGGCCGTTTAACGTTTTCATTAAAGATGCGAATCATAAACGAGAGATAGGAAAAAGCAATTTTAATTTTTGACATAGATTAATTTGGGTGGGGTTTATTAGGTGGTGTTATCGAGATGAAATGATATAATTTCTAAACGCAAATTATGTATATGAGACAGACATGCCTGTGGTAGGTGTCTAAACGGTTTGGAGTGCCGAATGTGAACCAATTAACTGTAATAACTGTTTGATGTGGCATATAGGAATATCAATCATGGCACAAGTAGAAAAGGTACAACTCTCTGTGATTTAATCAACAAATGTAATTTAATGAAAAAAGCCGATTCTTCGAACTGTGACGTCAGTGATAAACTGGAGGATGTGCAACACTTATTGGCGAAACAACTAAACCTCATCACTTCTGATATAGGTGTTTGTCAAAATATTTTAGCAAACCTTACATCAGAAGCTTCGCAGACTTGTCTGCGATATGGTTTTGGTGAGTCGTCGATAATTTATACTTTTATTTTTATTGAATACTAGCTGACCCGGCGGACTTCGTACCACATATTTTTTAGTATAGCCTATGTTACTCAGCGCTAATGTAGCATTCTAATGGTGAAATATTTTTTTAAATCGGTCCAGCAGTTTTTGAGTTTATTCGTTGCAAACCTCATACATACAAAAATACAAAGCTTTCCTCTTTATAATATTAGTATAGATAAGTTATATTTTAATTAAGTATTTGTAAATAATTTCGATGTAATAATAATTCGATAGGCATAATAATGTATAATAATTCGATAGGCATAAGCTATTACAGGACTGACCTGGCATGCTAGAAGTCCCTAAAAAAAGAAAAAGAAAAGAAAAAAATGTACTCCAACCCAAAAAAAATAATGGATGAACGGTTATCAACAAATCCTACCCAGAGACAGAAAGCTTATTAAACATTACTTCTTGACTGCTACAACTACTTATACTAACAATCACTCAAATTGATGAATTACTCCAATTTAGCGGACCTCGTTTGTCGCCAGGAGGCGCTGCTTCGATCAATAATAGTACTAGACAAAGAATCCGAAACAAAAATGCATCCCGAATGTGGATTAAAATCTATAGCATCAACAACTTCATAAACTTTTAATAAAGTTTAAGATATTTTCGTTCTGTTTTTGAAGCGGTCATCGGGAATCTAGTTCTATTATTGGTCGAAGATACCATACAAACTCGCGTTTTCGTTAACATGATTGAATGGCAAATAAAGTCTCACTAGGCAGTAGGGATCCAGAACGCGAAGGAATGCATTCGGGAAAGCAATAACGTAAAGAGCTGAAAATCAAACGCTCGCCGCCCACTCGCGGCCGCCATTAATATTTCATGATGCTGCCACTACTTTTTATGGACTCTCCTTGAACAAAAGGGCACTACTTAGCTTCGTCCCTTCACTTATTTAGGGGTAGGGTTGGTAACCACTGATGACATTATTTTATTAGTAATCTGTTGAACAAAATTGCTATTTTCTTCTTGGAGCATCAAGCCTTGCTCGAGTCATCTTTTCAAAGTAATAATCTGTAGATTGGTCGTCGACCTAAGCTAGCAAGTAAACACGGTTTAATCTTATTATTTATTTTATTTTTTAATGCAACGCATTTGTTCTTTGAGAAAATAAGTGCCGTCTGGCGGCCTAGGGATCTCGGTCCAAAGGTTTGTGATTTTCTTTTTAAACGTTAAAACGAGGCAAACGAGCAGGCGGGTCACCTGACGAAAATTGCGCGGACGGAGGAGTATGAAATTTCGCGCACTTGTAATATGTTAATATTTTTTTTAATTATGCATAAAAATACATTAAATCAATAAAACAAACATTACACACACTCCCATGTATTTGACACACACGCAAATATACAAAATGCATATTTCAAATATTTCAAAAATGGATGAGGAGCGGCCGAAATCTGTCAATGCCAATCCAAACTCACATTCTATCTTTTTAAATTTTTCTTTGCTTAGGTTACAATCCGTGCAGCCTTAATAAAATTACGGTCGAATTTCGACCACTGGGCGACCACTAGTTATTATTATTACACGTATTATGTTCATTTGTTTCTTGTTTTTTTAGTAATAAATAATATATAATAAATTTTTATATATAAACATATTTTACAATATAATAACTAAATACTAAATATTAAGCGCTTGTATTTGTCGGCCACTTGTAAATTTTAATAAAATACTTGGTAGATTACCTCCTTGGCTGCCATGTTTTTGGAATAAAAAGTTCATTCCATTTTCAAATAAAACGATAATAGAAGTTTTATCTCGGAAAAGGTTGTTAAAATAACGATTCCGTTTCCTAGAACGTTGCGAGAAAATAGTTTAAACTGTGTTTAAAACTTGCATTTGGCAGCCCTGAGACCAGCACCTTAGTACTCTGGTATATTGATGCTCACGGCTGAGACACGCGCCCAGCCGTAAGCCAACACTCTTGCTCTCCAGGAAGTGGCTTATTTTATTTATTTCGCTCATGAGATAAATGCGTACGTTTTGCGGAGATTTACGGGGTGGCAGGATCGCGGGAACTTATACGTGCGTTACCGAAGCTGGAGCTAGGGTTACCAGGTTCTAAAATTTAAAACCTTTGACTTGGCGAAACATTTAGCCGAACTTCTGGCCCTAAAAGCCGAACACTATTTTAAACAACTAATATTAAATTTGGCACTTCCTTATAATTTTTATGAGAAAAGATAAAGTGTTGAAAAAATCTACGAACGGGATTCGAACCCGCACTCCATGACATGCCAGGTCAGGTGCACTACCAACTATGCTAAAATGGCTCAATCCAACTCACCGAAACAGAACTGTTTTATATTCCAACAAAACAGACCAAAGAGATCGGACCTCATACTACAGCTATGAAACAGACAAATTTCTGAACGCACCTATAAATATTTGACAACCAAGTGACAAAAGACATCAAATGTTCACAGCTAGGAACATTTTGTTGACCCGGCGCGGCGGACTTCGTGTTTCCATGACCACAAAACAAACAAATCATTTTGTATTGGAAAATTAAATTGTCATTTTTAGTATTTTATTTAATATATATTTTTTAATATAGCCTATATTACACAGCGCTAATGTAGCATTCTAATAATGAAAGAATTTTTTAAATCGGTCCAGTAGTTTTTGAGTTTATTCGTTGCAAACATACATACATACAAACATACAAAGGTTTCCTCTTTATAATATTAGTATAGGTAGCGAACGGATCTAATCCGAAACATCGAGCTGCGCTCCCGAACGCAAATCACAGATGTAGCTCTAAAAGTAGCTCACCTGAAATGGGATTGGGCTGGTCACGTCTGCCGTTATTCCGTTACTTATTATTTATGTTTCTCACCGTTTAAACCTTCCCTGAACTTCCACAAATATTTCAAAATCAAAATTAACCAAGTCGGTCGAGCCATTCTCGAGTTTTAGCGGGACAAACGAACAGCAATTGATTTTTATACATATAGATAAACACTAGCAATATAATCGCGAATATACTTAATAAGGTTTCATTCTAGCTCGCAGTACACGAAAAGGCAACATAGCCTTCAACATTCACGCGTAACATACACAGCTTCTCCTCCCCGCCGCGCCACCCCATCGTCGACGTCCCGTTGGCGTCACGTCACCGTCACGTAGCCGTCACGGGGCTCGAATTCCTCACGCGTCCCGTCACCTGTCGCGTCAGCAGTTGGCAGGTAATTTGCTCAGACGCTGGGGAGCTTTCTTATCCCCCCCCCTACCCCATGTTTATGACGCGCCTGGAGTTGGTCTATTTGTGACGTTAATTTGGTCATCAGGGGCCGTCACAGCTGTTTCATGTTGGACCACTGTAGCGTGAAAGTGACGTGGCGATTATCCCCAAGTGTTTGTTTATTCACATGGAGAAATATGTCACCTAGCCTGAAATGTAACATCTACACACATATATCAAAAGAGAAGTCCTGACTTATGGCCATCAACATCTCCCAGCCAAAACATGTGGACAATAATTAGAACCTAGAAATTTTGCAGGCAGGTCCTTTAATAGCGTATATCTATACTAATATTGTAAAGAGGAAACCTTTGTATTTTTGTATGTATGAATGTACGAGTATGTATGTATGTTTGCAACGAATAAACTCAAAAACTACTGGACCGATTTAAAAAATTCTCTCACCATTAGAATGCTACATTAACACCGAGTAACATAGGCTATATTAAAAAAGAATATTGTTTGTTTTGTTGTCATGGAAACCATTGATATATATTTAACTCAATGATGGAAACTGTCAAAGCGGTACGAAGTCCGCGGGTCAGCTAGTAAAAGATAATACGGGATCTTTCGAAATATTTTTGGAATCACGGGATATGGTTCGAATGTATACGGACACGAAATCGCTGGTGGTAGATACGTAGGTAATAAATATCGGATGGTGGTAGATTTCAGAATTCGGCGATTGGTCGGCATTTTTGTAGTTGAGAAATTCAGGAGAATTACGCTTTTACCAACGTCTTATCGTACTTACCATCTGGTGAGATGATAGAGATTTCCCGTAGTAAAAAATAGTGTACCTACCTTAAATCTAGATTTCATCATCTCAGCCAAAAGACGTCCACGTCTAGACAATGGCCTCCCCCAAGGATCTCCACAATGACCTGTTTTGTGCTGCTCGCATCCAGCGGCTTCCTGCGACCTTCACCAGAGGTCTGCCCACACTGCGCTTTCCTGTACGCGGTCGCTACTTAAGGCCTATTCTGCCCCAGCGGCCATCAGTTCTGCGAGCAATGTGCCCTGCCCACTGCCACTTGAGCTTAGCAACTCTTCGGGCAATGTCAGTTACCTTTGTTCTTCTGCGGATCTCCTCATTTCTGATTCGATCACGCAGAGAAACCCCGAGCATAGCCCTCTCCATTGCTCTTTGAGTGACCTTTTTATGACGCCCATAGTGAGCGACCACGTCTCAATCCCGTATGTCATCACTGGCAACACATACTGGTCAAAGACTTTCGTCTTGAGACACTGCGGTATATCGAACGAAAAGATATTTCGTAGCTTGCCGAATGCTGCCCAGCCTAATTGGATTCGACGATTGACCTCTTTGCTGAAGTTGGACCTACCTAGCTGGACCGTTTGTCCTAGGTATACCTAATCGTCCACAACTTCAAATCTAGATTTAGCAAATCTCAATTGCCAATTCCGCTTGAAACCTCAGTGTACTCTGTCAGTTTTATATAGAGACAAAGGTAAAGTTGAAAACGGTATTAAGCTAACTCTAAACTGGAGATTTCTAAAAGATGTTCTATTATGTACGATATCATTTGCAACGCCACCACAGGCTGTGAGTTTTGGCAACCAATCAAATTTGTTTACTCTTATCCAACAAGTACCTACGTCGACATTGGCGTGGTCTGCAGCATGTATTTTTTTGCAAAATTCTCGAATGCCTGCAGCACTCGACACAGCGCAGGGACTTTGGGATTTATTAGCAAAGGAAACACGTCGCTAAGTTCTAGATTCAATAATGTATCTGTAGTCCCTGAAACCCTGAGGTCTGTGGGAGAAAACTTGACTCGTTTTCAGTGGGGGAACGTTATCATCATTCATCATCTGTCTTAATCCGAATAACATCACAAGTACAGCAAACAATGCTCTAATTGCAAATCATTTTGGTATTCCGTTAGTATGGGAGGCTCATTTTAGCTGACCGACCGCCGGCCTCTCAAATGAACTTTTATAAATATATGCATACTTTAATCAACAGCTCATTTCTTGTATGTCCCTACAGCTGGGTTCCATTTCATCGAATAGAATAGAAACATCACAAGGAGAATGGGATATAAACCACCACGCGGGGTCGCTGGCCCAGAGCGGTGCTGTGCTTGTCAACGACTGCAAGCATTAGCAGTCGTTAAACTGCGACGTGCCTTCATAAGCACGGGATATATACATAAAAGCAGGTACTGTACCTACAGTATATGTTGTCGCTGCTACTTAATATATTGTTAATTAATGCATTAACAGCATGTGGTCATTGACCAAAACACGTCGGACAATTTGCAATGTTCGCTAACAAAATCGCTACATGTCAGCGAACCTAAATTAACATTTGAAACTTACAAAATTACATGTCACGATCCGAAAGTTGGCTCATAAAAGGGCGACTGTGCGGAAATTTCGCGAAGCACACGAAGCGGATGTAGGCCCGCGCCTAATGGCGGCCCGTCATGGCCGACGCCCGCTTCCGGCGAAGCGTTCGACTCGCAACTATTTGATAGATCACCGGATGCGTTCACTTCGCGCGACTTGTCCGAATTATCTATGAAATAGTGAGTTTCTGCCAATTCGATAAAAAAGTTTTAAAAGGACAACTTAGAAAAAGTTTTCTTGAGATAAGACATATTGGAAAATCTTACTACAGTGCAAAATAATGCTTGTCAATATGCTTTGAAAAACTGTACATCACTCATATTTTAATAGTATCTAACAATAATATCAAATCAATAGTGTGTGTGTGTGTACCTTAAAAATCAACTTCTGATAATTGGCATATATACTGCCCTATTAAATCTTCATTAATGATTATTTACTATCAAAATCTTCTTATATTCTCATATTGTACACATTACATATACAAAAAACAAAATTGAATATACCTGTACCTCACACCTTTGTTAGTACTTTGTTGTAGTAATTTTATTAGCATTGTACAGCTTAGAGCGCTATCTAACCTCAAAACCGGTTCCTCCTGAAAACCAGCGCCATGGCTCCGGCTGTGACATTAAGCTGAAAAGCTGTTTTGGCATTTCATTTTTAAAATTTTAAATATTTTCTATTTAATGTATTTTTTGAAATGTGAAATAAACGTTTCTTTCTTTTCTATCTAAAACACGTAGGAAGTTTAAAACCTAAATTAGACACTATTTTACAATGAAAAATCATTGTAATCAGTGAAATATTAAAAACAAAAAAGCGCAGTTAAAATATCTATAACTTATTATTCTTTAAGTATTTTTACCAACAGGCTATATTTATGAACCGAAGACGCTCCGCAAACGTGAAACCCGCGGTTATTTCAAACGAGCCCTTATAAAACACGTCTCTATTCGCCACATAAATTCCCTATGATACGAGAATAGCCAATAGAGAAAATCAAATAATTCGCTATGAAAAGTTATCGTGCATACCGCCAGGCTAGGGCTGTCGGCTACTCGTTACCCGAACAAAAATATTAATCACTACATAGTATAAAACAAAGTCGCTTCCCGCTGTCTGTCTGTCCCTATGTATGCTTAGATCTTTAAAACTACGCAACGGATTTTAATGCGGTTTTTTTAATAGATAGAGTGATTCAAGAGGAAGGTTTATATATAATATCAACACTGCACCCGTGCGAAGCTGAGACGGGTCGCTAGTTTCAAATAATAGCAATACATATTTGTTTACCAAATCGACAAAAAAGTAGCAAAGATTACTTCTCTAATTTACATAAATGAAAATTAATAGAAAACAAATAGAAAGCTAAGATGAGATAAGATTATCTCTAACTTTCAGAGGCACTTAACATTGCAAGATTGCCGTTATCAATATTACAAGTATCACTATTACTTAACTTTGCTATCAACTTTAGTTCAAGTCATCGAATCTGTTTTCATTAAAAGGTTAAACAAGACTGCGTCTATCGTTGTATTATGATGATTATGTACCCAAGAAATTTTAACTCCAAACCCAATTCCAGTACAGGGGCCAGCGAGCGGCACAAAGTTTATATTAAAATTTAATAATTCCTAAGGCCTTATTTAAAATAATATCTAATATTCATCGTGACGAGTGACAACCCTACCATTGGCTGTTTCAGTTCAGGGCTCATTACGCGTGCCAGCCGGACGTTTGCCCTAAATAGGACCTAACTGGCCAATAAGTCGATTAGGATTTGACTGAACGCCGGCTAATAACCTGTCTGATCATGTACGTTCAGGACCAACAGGACAACCAGTTACAGCATACCAATGTTACTGTGTCCTTGTTTGTTTAATTGTATTTTCTGTTGTAACTCTGTTATGTGTGGCTTATAATTAAATAAAAAGTTTGACAAAACCCAACACATTGTCGGAAAGACCATAGATGCGGTTTGTCACATAGAGTAATGTGCAATAAGTAACAAGAAAATATGCTTTCTTCTTTCCTTCTTCAGACTGTAGTGGGTCCTGTAATAACAGTTCCCAGGCGGATACAACCGGACAGCTGTCACTGTGACGGATAGTGCCGGACGGTGCCGGACGCCCGCCGGACAGTCAGCCAGTTGACAGAGATGGATAGATCCATTCGCTTGACACCACTTATCAAGCTTTATTAATTAAAATTCGCTGTGTAACTTGAAATAATTAAGAAATAATAAATTAACAGCCAAAAGAATAAAAACGTCGATATATTTATGTCAGTTTACGTAGGAGACTTTATTGATGAGTTTAGGACATTTCATTTAAATTTAAATACATAAGTAAAGGTGTTTTAAAATTTTACGTCAAACAGAAATGAATATCTAGAAAATCTAGATGTTCAAAGTAGCATACTTTTAAAAATAAGCTTATCTCACTGCGCACTCCTCTTAAGGCGAACGGATCCACGTCATGATAATTATTATCAAAGAGCTGAAAAATACAGAATTACCTTTACAACCTCCATAAGCTCAGCCCTTAATTAATGGCGTGGGCTCGTACACCATTTACAAGCAGCCTTACCTGCGACAAATAAAAACATTAATTAGGATTAATATAATTGTTGGTTAATAAAGATTAAGCTACCGCTGCAGACCTTTTGCTTTGCAAACATCTGATTATAAGTTCTGAGATAAGCGTAAATTTTATGGGAATTGTAGATTTTTAAGCCCTCTAAACATATAAGGGATAAATATCTATTCATATAGCAAATAAGTTCATATTTAATACAACAACCACCTTAGAGGTCTTGTGGTCCACCGCTCTCAGACCAGACCAGAGATCCTGCGTTCTATTCCCAGTGGGGGTACATGTTTATGTACTCGGTTTGGTTGGTGGTAGTGGTAGGGCTTGTTTATCCGTCTGGCTAGCTACTACCATCTTTGTAGCATTGTTGTGTTCCTGCAGCTAAAGATAAGTTAGCCAGTGGTCAGTAGTTGAGGATCCCGGGTGAAGTGTGCTTCCACCTTCGGCTTTATCATCACTTAACATCAGATGAGATGAAGGCCCGTAAGACATAAAAAAAACAATAAAGTTTTAGGGTAGCGATGACCTATGTCTAATACAATACAATGTCACGGTGACTTTGCCTTCGGTCCTGATATACAAATATGTCTACCAACTCTGTAGTTTATTATTCAACGGATCAATTAGAAGTACATTGTAAAAATTAATGTTCAATAGGAAAAACGTCGAACCTTTTTCTTAGCCTCCAGAGACAATACTAAGGAAGAAACTACGAGCCCCAGGGCCGGCGTCAGGGCAAGCCAGTTCTTATAAGAACTGCTGACCTGGGCAGGTGTGTACAGTTGTTTCGTTTATTAACCTTTTTGTTTCATCCAATATCCGCAACACCACAATGAATAACATTTTCATACAACTCTAACCGAAATATAATTTTCGATCTATCAAAGGCGTAGCTTTAAATCGCAGAAGCTCCGAAGCTAAGCACAAATGGTGATCTTGGTGGTGAGGTTACTGCAGAGGTTACCCTCACAGTGAATTTTGACCCATGAGTTCAAAATTGGGGTGGCACAAAAGATCCTAACCCTTTTTGCCAAGCTTTCACACTTCCTTATCTACGAAGACGGCTGCCAAGAACAATGAAAAATAAAATTGCAAAAAAAAATATTTCATTCTCGCGCCCGGATTCTTATATGTTCCATTGGCGCCCCGGGTCAGCCCTTAATCCGGGCCTGTCCAACTGATATAAACGGACAGTTCCACGTGACCGTTACAGGGGAAGCTAAGCACCTGAATTGGGTCAGGAGCTAGGGATTTGGGAAGGGAGTGGACACACGGCAAGGGATAAAACTTTTGTCGAACAAATATTCGAAAGGAAAATAAATACGTTAGTAATTTGGAGATCAGTATTAAAATCGACTGGTAATTTGAAAAGCACTTAAGATTATATTAATCCTTATCCATTGGTAGTATATTTTCAAATATTTTAACGCTGTAAGTGAGAAAAGAAATCATCATCATCATCATCTCAGCCAAAAGACATCCACTGCTGGACAAAGGCCTCCCCCAAGGATCTCCACAACGACCGGTTTTGTGCTGCTCGCATCCAGCGGCTTCCCGCGACCTTCACCAGATCGTCGGTCCACCTTGTTGGAGGCCTGCCCACACTGCGCTTTCCGGTACGCGGTCGCCACTCGAGAACTGTTCCGCCCCAGCGGCCATCAGTCCTGCGAGCAATGTGCCCTGCCCACTGCCACTTGAGCTTAGCAACTTTTCGGGCTATGTCGGTTACCTTTGTTCTTCTGCGGATCTCCTCATTTCTGATTCGATCTCGCAGAGAAACCCCGAGCATAGCCCTCTCCATTGCTCTTTGAGTGACCTTGAGCGTTCTGATAAGGCCCATAGTGAGCGACCACGAGAAAAGAAATGGCCACGCTGAATTTCTTGCCGGTTTTTCTCAGTACTTTTTTTTTGTTTTTTGACCCCGCAGATGGGGCACCCACCTGCTAAAACTAGCAACCCGGCGGTGGGGAGAGGTGAATACCTCGTACGACGTACGACTACCTCAAGCGGTTGAGATAGACAGTGTCAGACCACACACCCGTTGATGCCTATAGCCTTGGAGGGGCTACATCGGGGCGCGCTCAAACTGCAGTGATGCTGCCTATGTCGGCTGACTTAACTAAGTGACGTGCCCTGTGCCGCAAGTAGGCAATCCAGGTCACGTGATAACTGATTTAGGGGATCCGATAAAGCGTGTTTTAGGCCTACGGAAATGGGGGATGCGTTCTCAGTACAAGATCTCCCGCCTTTTGTATATTTACAAACCGATGGTATAATGACATTCATAAGAGCTACTTAAAGCCTAAACTGAATAAATTATTTTGAATTTGAAAAAAAAAAACAATAAATTGCTGGAGCTGGGAGGCGCAGCTCACTGGTTCCACAGAAAATCAGCGCCATGGCATATCTATGTCACGGCATCAAGCTGAGTGACCACCATTTTGGTAGCATTTAATTGTATCTTGTTTAGTATGTTTAAGTTTAATGTTCTTGCTCCGAATAAATTTTTCATTCATTCATTCAATTTTGAATAAATAACCATAAATAGGACCCTAAAACCAACAAGCATCGACGACGATGTTTTTCTTTCAGTATCAATAATGTTCTTATGAATATTTCATTGGTGTTATTTGAAACGACTCTTGACGTAGTCGGACAAATTTTATGATTCCGGCTGCTAAAGATAAGATAGCCAGTGCCTCGGTAGTTGAGGATTCCAGGTGAAATGCGCCTCCACCATTGGCCTTATCATCACTTAACATCAGGTGAGATGAAGGCACTATGTTTACCCGTAAGATAACGACAAACAAATATATTGAAAAAGCTCACTGGCGGCAATGGCTTGCGCGTTCAGGATGCGATCATGCAAGTCAAGCTACATTCACATAACCGGGTTACAGATCGATGACCATATTATATTTATTTATGTATACACCTGGAGCTCTTTATCGCTTCAGAAGACACGTTGATTACAACTTTCAGTTTTTTTATAGCACGGCACATTACTCCCCTCCATCTGATGGTAAGTGGAAGTGGAGTCCAGACGCGAAGATAACTGGTGCAGCGTGGAAACAACGCAGCATCAGTCACCCTCAATCTGCCGGCCCACAAGGTACTTCTTCGCGCCTCGTTTGAAGGACCCCATGTTATATGAAGGAGGCAAAACGTGTGCTGGTGGACTAGTCCAATATATGTTCCATAGAATATCATCATCATCATCATCGTCAGCCATATGACGCCCACTGCTGGGCATAGGCCTCCCCCAGGAATCGCCACAACGATCAGTCCTGCGCTGCCCACATCCAGCGGCTTCCCGCGACCTTGACCAGATCGTCGGTCCACCTTGTAGGGGGCTTGCCCACAGAACGTCGCCGGGTGCGTGGTCGCCAATCGAGAACCTTTCCACCCCAACGGCCATCGGTTCACCGTTAGAATATAGTAGTCGTTAAAACCCACCAGCTCGCTTTGTGCTAGCGTGGTGGGTATGGCCGGATCTACCTATGAGTTCATCCTGGCCTATAAACTTTATAGGCTGATGGAAGTAAGTAAGTAAATAGCCTATATACTAACCCACTGGGAGGCAAAGACTTCCATCATTGAAATCCAGTCATGGCTACAATTGATCGGTATTGGCTTAATCACCACGATTGTCAAATGCGGGATAGTGATCACAAACCTGGCTGTGCATCGAAAAAACCGAGACAGGATTTACCCGACCTGGGAATTGAAGTCAGGATCTTCGGGTACCGAGACTAGCGCTTTCGCTCTCGACTATCGAGGTGAAAATGATTTAAATATAAAATCACCGTTAAACTCGTTTAAAATATATTCCGCCCGTGATCAAATTAATTTATAAGTACATCATGGACACGCGGCCGCATCATCGAAAATCGGATCATATTAAAAACCGATAGCGTAATTAACGGAAATCCGGATATCCGCTGGAAATGTTTGAAGTTTATTACTTTTATTAAAACACTTCATTAAAAATGTAATAAGGTTATACATGTTTATATAAAAATTATTTTATATTAACCTATAATCATTTAATAAATTATTTATTTATTATTATTAGCCCTCACTATCCCACTGCTGGGCAAAGGCTTCCCTCCATTTCTTCCACCCATTGCGGTCCTGAGCTAATGATTCCAATTTTGATTAAATACATCCAGTTCGTCCCGCCATCTCCGCGCCTACCGCGACGCCCCCTTGTTGGCTTCCAATATGTTGCCAACTTGGTCCATGACACTTCTGGCATGCGGCAGACGTGGCCAGCCTATCCCATTTCAGGTGAGCTACTTTCAGAGCTACATCTGTGATATAATATATGCGTCTATAATAAATAAATTACTAATATATAAGAAGTGGTTTTTGCGTTCACATGTTGTTCTGATAGAAATTAATACCTACAACACATGAAAAGAGCTACCGTCTCGAGAGGCAGACGCTTCTTATAATTTATCATTAAAAGAAATTACTGTCAAAGTTATTACATTATTTGCAAACGAAGCCTCCTTAGCGGAAATCGTTTTGAAAGCACAAAATTTCTTAGCCCTTAGTAACCTGTTGTACGATAAATAAACACACACAGAAGGGCAAGTCACCGAATCCCAAAAGGTAAAACTTAACTTTTTCGACGACCTCCGCAGCAAAGTGGCTTGCACGCCGGACTTTGGGCGGCGCTAATTCTAAGGTCCGATTCGATTCCCGGTCAGGTCAATGTCGGGGTCGTTGTCGCGTCGTTGTTTCTGATTTCCATAAAAAAAACGAGAGCTTTAGCTACTTCACTTAGGATCAGAACAAAGTATGTGATGTTGTCTAATATATCTAATTTTGTTATGACATTATTAGGAAAAATAATATTGTTTTTTTCATAAGTGCAATGATAAACAATGATAGGAGCGGCGAGCCAGACAGATCGTATAGCCTCTTTCCATTAACTGGATGCAAGTTTTTCTTCTCTATTTTCTATACAAATTTTAAAAGGTATTAGGTTATCCAGTTCGGATAAGGATACGTGACGCCAACTGTAGATACTTATATACACAAAGTCCTAGATAAACCATTATTAAAACCAATGAGGATGTTATTAACTATAAGGACTAAATGTACAAGTGACGTCACGTAACAGTTCTTCAAACAAAACAATAACAATTTCAATTCGATTTAAACTAAAGTCGAATTTTTGTATTTAAAAAAATAAACACTGAATTGATGAAACATTATAATGACGTCATAGTTTCCTATTCTTAACAACTATTTCTATATTGACTAACTGGTCAACTACTCTACTATTTGAATGTCATATTACAATATATATTTTTTTCAAATCAAATTTACTAATAAGTACTCTATTATTTTTTTTTCTTTAATATTAATTTTTTTTTATCTTTTGTTATTCTAGGAAGCACAATTTTTACCGACTTAAAAAATAATCGACGTTATCACAAACTCATCCTTCCGCACTTACTGGCGCCAACATTTTGCTGTGCGCAATAAGTAATTTCCTTTTTACGAGCAATGTCAGCGTTACGCGCGCGTCGTCATGGGGGCGGTATTAACGGCTGGTGTGTTCAATTACTGTTTGAAAATTGTCTTGTTATAACAACCATCATCATCTTCTCGTAGTCACTGGCTTTTTATACCGCTAAGGTGGCAATCAGGCTTAAGCCCGCTAGATGTTAAGG
This sequence comes from Eudonia mercurella, assembly GCA_963082485.1. NCBI lineage: Eukaryota > Metazoa > Arthropoda > Insecta > Lepidoptera > Crambidae > Eudonia > Eudonia mercurella. The sequence continues at coordinate 344,698 of OY720048.1, forward strand.
GTAACTGTAACCTATGGATGTAAGGTAATCACTTATGTCAGTGTAGTCGTGGCTGTGTAGGTAGTTAACATGGTGGGTCTACCATCGTCATCGCCTGCTTTAGCAAGGGTTTTCTTTTTTCTTTTTTTTATAATTAGCGCGGCAAATGATTCCACTCCACTTGATGTTAAGTGGAAATTGAGTTCAGACCCGACTGGTGCAGCGTGAAAACAACGCAGCATCACCCTCTCTCTGCCGGACCACAAGTTGCCTTTTCACGTTTCGTTCAAGTTCAAGGACGAAGGAAAGAGATCTTGCATTGTTGCATTATTTTTATCGGCTAGATGCATACCGTTGAAAAAACTCTGCATCTAAAAAACATTGGATATGCTGGAAGTCTTGATAAGATTCGTAATTCGTAAAAGTAGTGCTATTTTCCCCTCTCTCTGACCACGGATCATCAATTTCTCGATTGAGTTTTCTTTGCACAGTCTCTTTTCAATATCATCATCATCATCATCATCATCATCATCATCATCATCATCATCACCTACTACCTTACTTAACTCACGGACCTCTTTTTCCCACTGAGTAATACGCGCCACTACTGAGCATACCATATCCTACTTTCAGATTATCTTTTTAATCTGTATTAAGTATACTTAATTCAAAGTATATTTAACGACGGAACTTCGAATAGGATCAAGTTAAGCATACCTACAATACTAATAGATCCCTAGTTTATCGGTTTGATCCTAAAAGCTACGACCGACACCTCCATGAAAAACTTCGTAAGGTCAGCGCGGTATAACGGATCAATCAGCATTTTTGTTCTTTGAAATACGTGTTAATTTAAATTCAGACCTTAATTAATTTTTCTGAGGAGCTTAATAAGAGAAAATTATAAAAAAAATCTAAAGCCGCCTGATAAATCACACTCAAAGGCCAACATTTTATTATTTTAATTATCCTCTGTTTTGAGAGCGTTATACTTAGTTTAAACTTTACCTCTTAATAATCTCCAAGGTATTTAATTAAATTGTATTCATGGTATGGTATGATACGAGTAGGTAGAAAGAACGTTTCAAAGAGGACATTATACGTGTCCCATAAGTCGATGTATTGAAATCAGGAGACTTTATTCGGATTTCATCATTTAAACTAACAAGCAAAAGGACAAAGAAATTACTCCAATCTAAAAAAGTTACACAAAAAGTTGTTTTCTTTAATTTAATTCTGTTTAATTCTGCTGGACTCATAACGAGATAATAATTATAATATTATAAGAATTTTTGAACACATCATCATCATCTCAGCCAAAAGACGTCTACTGCTGCGCGGAAGCCCTGCGAATGTCCGATGATAATTGGAACAATAAGCACAGTAGTAGAAATGAACATGGCATAGAGACATTCAAAAGAGCTACTTGTAGCCTAAACTGAATAAATGATTTTGAATTTTGAATATTTATTTTTTAACATTATTTGGACGATACAAAAGAAACGTGATTTTAATTAAATATCCTCTGTTTTTGAGGTTCCAGGTGAATTGCGCTTTCATCTTCGACCTAATATGAATCATCCATTACTTTACCGTAAAGTGAATGCCAAGTGCTTACTCGTGAGAAATTTTTAAAAAACATCTTAAAAAAAATTTTTTTTTGTTACATTTTTTATATTTTTTGCATTTACAATGCTATATGTAGTAAGAAAATAAAAAAATACTAGAAAAAATCTACTAGTCCCTGGAAGCTCGAGTGGGAATCGAACTCATGACCCTTGGATTACCGGTCTAATGCTCTGACCGCTTAGTTACCCAGATTTTTATTGAGTGTTGGTGACTGAGCTTTTCTCTAGTAAAAAAAACTACAAAAAAATCCTAATAAAAACATAAAAGGAACTAAAACTAACTAACTAGAATGGCGCGGCGACCCAAAGAGTCTTGGCCTCCGATAATAAGAATCACAGAAAGGAAAAAAGAAACAAATCTGACAGTACATTTGATTGATTTGACAGAAGTATATAACCCTTCCTTATCTTATATGAATGATCATATGTGAGACAGAACAAAGAGGTTCGCTATTATTTACTGTATTTTTTATTTTGCTAATGAATATTTGTTTGTACTCGTACAAACTGCTTTACTTTTGTTAATTAATGTTATTGTTTTAGGATGTTTTAATTAACAAGAAACACGTAAATAAAATTTTCGTTTCAGACCAGCGAATTTGTTTAGGTTGAGGTAAGCGAGGCTAAAATGGTAGCCATTTGTAATACGTCGGGGATAGTTCAAAAGCGTGTAAGTAGCATTGGTGAATTTCGCACAAACTTTCTTAAATATGGATAAAGCCAAACAGCGTAAGTGCTTTCGTCTTAGTATGATTTTACTTCATTATTATATAGGAGGCATAACAATTGCTATGTTCTAATTTGTACGTAAAATTGGGAGAATTGCACCATTCTTTAAAAAAAATCATAGATTTCTCAGTCCCCGCAAGAATCGGAGCATTGAAAATGAATACAACAATTTACGAAAAAAAAACATTTTAATTTAAATAACAAGTCCAACTTGAATGCTCTTCTCGCATTTTCAAAATTTTTTCGCCATTTTGTAGCTAAACTAATACTCTAGGACCCTTTTTCATTTTTTCTTAAGTCGGTTTTTTTTTTAAATATTTACAATTTAGTATACAAACACCCTCCAAAAAACCCGATTTTTTTACATTTTTCAAAATTCTAAAAAAGTTTTCAGCCGTTTTTCAAAATTCAAATGCTCACACGTGTCTCAATAAATTTCTTAACTCTTGGTACTATTTCCATCTCGATTCTCTTAAAATCCTCGGAGCTATGGCCAAAAATACGTCTTAGGCGATTTGCATCTGATAACCATTTTCAATGGTAAAATTCAGGTGTGTGACGCTTACGCGGTATTCACAAAATACTACTTCCGACGATATGTAATACATATTGTTACAACTTGGTGAGAGAAACACAATGCCGTTTAAATCACAAACATATAGTATATTTCATCACCAGCTCATTTAGATCCACTGCTTGGGCACCAGCTTTCCCTACGGATACAAACCGCAGGGAGAACGGGCTATAATAATAATAATAATAAATCATTTATTTCAGGCAACATACAATGTACAAGTTGGTAAAAATACAAAGGGGCCCATATAATAAATACCTTACAAACTAACATACATACAATATAAACCCATCAAAAACAATACTTGTCAAAAAAAAACCAAGTCTCGCAACTCAGTTGTTCTGCGGTAAAAAGTTGTGAGATCCATGTAATACCAAGTCGGTTATTAATTTATTCAGTCTCTACTTAAGCGACTTTCTGTCTTAATACGTCCAGTCTCTAAGACCACGATCGTGGTCCATAACATTCTTTAATGTTTTATATAAATATATTGAGACTTGGCCATCGCACTAAATAATTGAATTTACATGTGTTTTCAGGCGATTGAATTTACACGTGTTTTCAGGCGATGGCCAAGTCTCAATATATTTATATAAAACATTAAAGAATGTTATGGACCACGATCGTGGTCTTAGAGACTGGACGTATTAAGACAGAAAGTCGCTTAAGTAGAGACTGAATAAATTAATATCCGACTTGGTATTACATGGATCTCACAACTTTTTACCGCAGAACAACTGAGTTGCGAGACTTGGTTTTTTTTGACAAGTATTGTTTTTGATGGGATCTCATTTCTTTTTGTATTTTGTAGAGACAGTTCTACTTTTTTCCTTTCGATTTGGCAGGGGCACTACCATGCGCCTATATTTATATGGGACTAGCTTAAACCCGCGGCTTCGCACGCAATAATAATAATTGCCGTAAAATAAATAAAATAAAACATCGTTACGAATAAAGCCAATATTGAAAAATTTAACTGAACCTATTATTCCATTATATTATACATGAATCAGTGGATTCATTAACTGCACATGTAACTTTGTAATCCTATACATTTATATGGGGATTACAAAGCTATTTATGCAGTTGGTGTATCTAGAAAACTGGACCGAAATTGCAAAATATTATAGTTTTTCCTTGATTCATACACCAAACACTACTTATATTCCAAATTTGAAGCTTCTAGGTCTGCTAGAAGTGCCTTAGAATTTTGATGATCGGTGAGTCAGTCAGTGAGTGACAAAATTAAGAAATTTGACCCGTTATAATTCTTAAAATACTGGTTCAAATTGAATGAAATTTGAAATATACGTGTCTTTACAATGCCTGCATGGTTACTGAAAATTTCAGTCTTCTAGTTTTATCCACAACGAAGTTACAGGGGGTCGAAAATGGTCTGAATTGCTTCGAGAAAAGGATGGTACGGCCGTGACGCTTTTTGCTCGACTTGGTGGGGGCACGGCCGTGCCCCCAGAACAATTTTTGTTAGTAGATATATAACTTATAACTATGTTAGTATATTAAGCACTAGCTTGTTTGTGCTGTTCCAGTGGTGTTGCATGTAATCTAAACGCCGGTACACCCAGCCCTTCGGCCAGAAGCCTTCCCTCATATAAACATAAAAAAAAATAAAAGCCCTTGCCGAGTTTCTTGCGGCTTCTTCTCGGTACAAGGTCTCCACCGTAGGGTTTACGAAGTCATGGCTTTGAATTGACCTTCAAAAACACTTGTGAAAGTTCAATTTGAATTAAAAAAAAAAGAATTTTGAATTTAAGTCCGTGCGCGTGGTTCTGGGATTCTGGGAGCGTGACGTCATAACTCCCGACTTGAAAACTTTTCAGCCAGCGCAAATGACCGAGTAATTACTGTTAATGGCCGCTATATCCGATAAGCAACGGCGGTATTACTTTTTAACGAGTCGGAGTAGGGTTTGCAGCTTTCAGGCTCAGTGATTGACAGCCATTTATTGCGCAGAACGCCAAACAAACTTGTTATTGTTTTTCAATGTTCCGAACATCCGCCCGGGCCTTGGTAACAGTATCTTTATCATTTTTTACATATAATTTTACGCAAATATTGTTGCGAACAAATTACAACTTAAAAAAAGACAAAGTGTTGAAAAAATTCCAAGAGCGGGATTCAAACCCGCACCCCATGACATGCCGGGTCAGGTGCACTGCTAACTATGCTATCGTGGCTCAATCCAACTCGCCGAAATTAATCGACACTATCTATTTTTACTTTATAAGCCAAAGGAGCCCTATTCAACATACAACAATATCTTTGGTTTTGTGATTGTCATCGAGCTAGTTGCAATTATGTGATAATTCTTCTTTATCTACTGAAATGAAATAAGTACATAATTTTCGCTTAAAGACTGGATAATACTTACTCAGGCCCTTATGATCACAAAGCAAAAGACTATGATTTCATTTACAAGATTTATCCTGTTTCGTATAGCGCTATTGTTTCTGTTTAAGGCAAATACTCCACGCCACCTGACGTTAAGTTGAAATGGAGTCCAGAAGCGAAGACAACTGGTGCAGCGTGAAAACGACGGCGACGCAGCATCAGTTACCACTGCAAGTATCATTTGTTCTACAGATAACCTAAACATTTTTTAAATCATAGCATCACTGCTACTCATTATGTGAGCAATAATGTATCTTTCTACGCATGTATCAAATAGTCGGTAGCCCTGAGTCGTATATAGCTAGGGTTGCGACCCGTACTTTATTATAAAGTATTGTACGTTATTTCGGGTAATTATACTCTATACTTTATGAGAACAATAAAGTACGCGAAAATACTTTATTTCACATATTTTTTTTAGTTAACTTTTTACATATAACACACAAAAAAGTTGCTGTGCAGATATTTAGCAGTGATAATCATTTGCTAAAAGTTGTTAAAAACAATGAAAAGTATGTTTTTAAGCGAAATAAATATTTTTCTACCTTGTAATAATCAATGTATTTTATTTGCTCAAAAAAAAGGTGGCAACCCTATATATAGCCTTTCCTAAGGCACAAAATAAGGAGACTGCAGAATGTAAGCTTCATACAGACCAGTTCCAGTTTCCAGTATTCAGTAGAAATCAGTAGCGCGTGGCGGGTTGCAAGTGATTATTTCTAATACTTCGATCAACAATACACTAGATTACGCCTCACGAACTAAAACAAATCTCAAATATGGCACTGGCTGACTTTACTATAAATGGAGAAAAACTATCCTAAGTTTTGATAATTTCAACCTAATTTATACTTTTTTTGCAAGGAATAAAGCACAGTTTTGATTATTAAGACATTCACTTACGATCTTACGTCGAAAACGACAGAAAGAGATAAGACATTTAAATAAACACTTGTGTATTTTAAAATAGATACAAAGACCCTTTACGTCCAAATTCGACCTTATTACATAAAAATAAAACAGCAAATGGCAGACACGAAATGTTACTTACTTCATTTCGAATTTTTGCATTATTGACTTTACTTGCTCCGAATAGTGTATTATGGAGTCGCACTTAGTAATTTATTTTTTGTTTTAAGGAAGTTATTTTTAATAAGGAATTAGGTTTATTTTATTTTATGGCTTATGCATTTGACTGCAAAATTGTATACAAAAAGCAATTTATTATACTTTGCATACATTTATGTAATAGTAGATTCAGTACAAATTAACTGATATTGAACTATACCTACCTTGAGCATGGTTGGAAAACATGCTTAAATGAAAGAATCCTGATGAGAAATTGTAATGTAAACAACAATATAATCACAATCAAATTGTTTTATTTATGTAACAATATACATTATTTGAGGTGGTTTTCATATAAAGAACAATAAACCAAATTCAAATTCAAATTTAAATTATTAAATTTGGGGATAGCCGTTTTCCTCAATCGACTTCTTTGTGTATTCCCCATAATATCGGATTTTTTGAAATGTATTGAGCTTGAGATTTTTTTAGGTCTAAAAAAATCCTCCTGTCTCTCTTCCGCTACTATGGAAATCCATTTTGCACATTGAAATGGGTCGCCAGGAAATCTAGAAATAAAAAATATAATTGAGAAGTACCTATCTATATATTTTTTTAAACTACTCCATAGATTCACTGTCCCAGAGCAACTATACGTTGGCCAAACATTAGCAAATGTTGGCGCGTGGGTTGGTTTTAAAAATTAAAGATTGTTGTGTTAGTTATTTCATAAAAACAGTTAGGTATTTTATTATTTATGTTATGAAAAAGCATTTACTTACCGAAAGTATGATATTCCTTCCGATATATTTTTATTTCGATAGTTATTTTTACAGTTTTTGATTACACACTGATGCATTGTGGTACGTTATCATGTTGGCGCAGTCAACAGCGAACTAAATAGAAATAAGACCCCACTTCGAATGTGAGGCGTTATTCGCTCGGCCGTTTTTGACACCCTGACCGGTTATCTAGTGTATTGTTGATCGAAGTTCTAATAGCTATAAAAGTTAAGGCTTTTCTAAGTGGACGTACAATCAGGAGATCATTCAACATCGGAAGTAGCTGACCACTCTAATATCATAATGGTGCAGTGTGAGCAAGCCTCCAACGAGGTGGATCAGGGATCTGTTGAAGGTCGCGGGTAGCCGCTGGATGCGAGCACCACAAACCCGTTCGTTGTGGAGTTCCTTGTCAAAGTCAAAGTCAAACATAAGCCTTCACAGGCACTTACCTTCTGCGTCTCTTTATTTTTGCTGTATAAGGGCTGGCTGCTAATCGCCTGGCCCCTGACCTCAGATCCATTATTCAGTCAGCGGTCCGCATACGTCTTCTAAGCTTTATTATTATTACAGCTGGACGGAGTTAATTAAGAATTTTTGAGGAGCTACGACCTGTGGGCCGGGCATGGTGAGCCTTTTCGGAAACGGAAATGGACTTTTGTTGAGCCAAGAAGTTTAATTATATTTAAATTGTTAACTTTGATAATGCTTAGCTAAATTAATTCGGAGAAACATGTAGATACAGCCACGATAGCAAAGCCTGACTCGTATTGATAGAAGGTGCTGGTTCAAATCGCGCTTGTAGAAGTTTTATGTAGAGTAGTATGACAAAATGGCTTTAAAACTAAAAAACATCTTAAATAAATTGTTTTTGCGTTTTGATTTAATCAAATATATAAATGAGTCCTTTTATTAAGTAGGTAAGTTACAAAAAAAAACATTATTCGATATTATGGTTTATCACATGACAGTAATGTCTTTTTATTTCAAAATAAGCCTTTAAATGCACAGCCAGTAAGTTAGAACTACAAAGACTGCAACACAACGTTGCCGGTAATCATTCGGATCAGCCATTATGCGAATTACCAAATTCTCTCGCTCCCATTGCGCGTCGACACATTCGCATCCGCGATTCGGGCACAATTCCCCGTGAGAATTGCCCAACTTCGTTAACCCTTTGACCGCCATAAGCAAAACCGACAAACGTGTCACCGACGCCACGGGTACTTTTTGCGAAAACGGCGGCACTTTGAGGATAGGGTTGGGTAAATAGTTATCGAAAAAAATATTTAAAAAAAACGAACTTATTTATTCCTTGTTTATTTTTTCCCGTTACCACACATATACATCAAACAATACATATTACTTGATTTTAAACAAAAAAAATGCAATTCAAATATACACACATAAAAAAAAACCTTTTTAATGATTAAATGACATCGATTGTTCACATCACTAGGCGACTCCTTTAGTCGTCCGTGGCGTCAGTAGTGTACCTTTTCGGAGATAATTTATTAAATCGATAGTGTTGTCCGCGAGCACGATAGATAAAATTATGATAGCAGTAAACGATTACCTACTAAGTAGTGTAATTTTATCTATTTAGTTCCAGCGAAAAATTCGATCACATTACACCAGTACAGAAAATTTTGACCTCGCAACACGTTTTTTGAATACCTATCTCAAAAAACAGAACCAATCTATATATATAAAAGGAGATGTTACCACTGACGTATAGACGCACGCACAGCCGTAACCGCTAATGGTAGAAGCGTGAAATTTGGACAGCTGTTTTAATTCAAAATGCGGACGCACACTAAGGGATTTTGAAATATTTTTACCCTAAAGGGGTGAAAAAGGGGTTGAAAGTTAGTATGGAAAAAATTTCAAAACAGCATCAGTCTTCATAAAAAACTCCAAAAGCAATCCACGCGAACGAAGTCGCGAGCAGTCAGCTAGTTTTTCTATATACCTACCTACTTACATAAAAAAAGGTATTTTGCTTCAACTATAGATTTGGAGGCCTTCGCTCGCTAGGTCAATAAAATATAAGTGAAAAGAAAGACATTATAATTATTCTTTTTTATGATAAAGCTGGAAACATGGCACTACGCAAAGTGCCACTTTACACACTGCACACATGTATCTGGTGTTGCGTCGTTTTTTAGATCGAGCACAAAGTTTACAGCGAAGTTTCTTTTGATTGGGAATGTATGACGGCATATGTCGAGCTGCATCTCCGGGTAAAAATCGCGTAGGCTGTTCTAAGGCACGAGATGTAGACGGTAATGTTTTATGAACTGATTGCTCACCATATTTCTGAACAAGTTGTTCTATTAATACCAATTGGTATTTTCTGAAACTAGGGCTAAAATCGTCATTGCAAGTTATTTTATAGATATGATACGAATTCAGCAAATGTAAGTCTAGGATGTGAAAAAATAGTTTCTTATACCATTTAATGGTTTTTCTTATGCATTGTAGACCGCTTAACATCATATCAGAGATATCCACGGCACCCATATTTTTATTATAGTCAATGATACACTCAGGCTTCAGTTTAGGCAAACCAGTCATTGGATCCATTTTTTTTGTTGGCCCCATTTCGTCTTTATGAATAGTTGTTAACATATGTATATTTTTTTTATCACGCCATTTCATAGCCATTATAGGGTCAGAATACAAAGCTTCTCTTTCTCCTTTTTTTAAATTCTTAAATTTTGGCATTTCGCTTCTATTCGGCTTTACTGTACCACATGTATGTATACTTCGTTGCTTTAAAAATATAGACAATTTTGGACTTGAATACCAATTGTCAATGTATAATTTCCTATTAACACCGTAATAATCTTCTAGAAGTGTTGCAACTACTGAGCCACTTACGCCTAAATTATCAAAATGTGTTAATTCCGTGTCTTTGCCGCAGTATACGATAAAATCTAAGATTATTCCCGACAACACATCACATAAAACAAAGAGCTTGATACCAAAACGATTTCTTTTTTTGGGAAGATACTGTTTAATAAGAAGTCGCCCTTTAAATGGTACAATACTTTCGTCAATGCAAATTTTTTCGTATGGTATAAAACTATTCTTAAATGTATGACGAGCATGATTTACTGGGTAAATAATTTTTGACAATATAGTTTCTTCCTCAGTCCTAGGGCCTGGTTGGCAGAAATGCAACATGCCTAGAATTGTACAAAACCGGTTTCTCGACATAAGACTACCATATATGCCGGAATGCAAGTATGGGTTAGTAGACCAGTGTTCTTCAATCGTATTCCGGCTGTTTCTTGTCATTAACATACACACAGCGAAAAATGTATACATTTCTGGAACTGTTACAGGATACCAATTTTTTAATCTTGAATGAAGTTTTATATCAATATGTCTAACAACATATTGCTGATAACTATTGGTAAATTCAACAATTTTTTCTACATAAGCTTCATTGCAATAATGTAAAAAAATATCCAATTCTGATGAGACCGACGACATCATAGACGGCGAAATACCGCTAAAAAAATCATCAAATGGCTCGTTTTTAATTTCGAAGGCTTCGGACGACCATTGAAAACTATATTCTCCAGCAGAAATGTTTTGACTTTCCTCAGTAGTCAGGTCCTAAAAAACAATTCTACAATAAGTAGGTATAATGAAATAATCGTCATGTATGTAGCTATTAATATACTAGTAGTTCGCCGCGACCTTAGACCTCGCGATTATTATTCGCGTTTTGAAGTGAAAACTTCTTTAGCAGCGTTGAGCTTTTTTCTAGTTTACAAATCATTTACAACCTCTAGGTCTAGGTAGGTCTGATTTCGACCAGTAGGTCTTATTTCGATATTACTAACATAATTTAGTTCCATAAGTATCACCTAGATGGCGCTATACGAAGTGAGAACGCGCTATGGTTTCGTTTGCGGATATTTTTATTAATATTTCAAAATCTACTAAACCGATTTTGATGCCCAACGAACTTGAAAATTCTATTGATATTTCCTACATGCCTACCAAATTTCATCAAAATCGGACCATCAGTTTGGCAGTTATCGCGGTACAAACAAACATACATACTTACATACATACATACTTGCATACATACATACAAACAATGTGTTTCGCCCCCAACTCGATTTAGAGACCTTCGCTCGCTCGGTCAATAAGTAATTACTGTAACTTACCTCAAAATCTGATAGATCTGAATCTTCATCAGAAATAGCAATAAATTGTTCGACATTCTCCACACCTTCCAGAATTGCAATGAGATCGTCATTTTCCATCGTAAAGTTACTTTTATTATCACAAATCACAACTTCCACAGGAAAAGATACATACAATATGAATATAAACCAACAAATGATTCACGGGTATTTCGATATATTTTATTTATTTTTCTACCCACATCTTGCAAGCACTAGTCGATAAATTGCATTCGCTTCTGACGTCACAAGCGGGCGCCTAAAGGCGTCCGTGGCGTATAGGGGACGTTAATTGTAAAACTATATAGAAACGTCCTTAATTTTTATCGATAACATGAAGGTATATAATTATAATATTGACATTTTAGGAAAAAAAGTGAATAATTTCGTTATTTATTAATTATTTATGATGCTAAATATTTAGAGGTTTAGGAAATTAATATAAAACACTTTTGTATACGTAACTTCAACAACTTTAACATTAATTACATATTACAGAGCTACATTGAGTGGTATTGATTGTTCTTCCGTTTCTTCTCCTTCACTTTCACTTTGGATTGGTACAAATTCTATCACTTGCTCCAAATCAGGGTCCCCTCTCAACAGTCTTATAAGATTTAAAATTTGCGGATAGGCATTTGAACGTTTGTTTTCTGGCAAACGCTCTAATTCAAAAGCCACCAACCTTGCAAAGTCTTCATTCCTTTTATCAGATGGTCTTCTATCGTCAAAATTAACATTGGGCAAATGACGAGTAGAATAAGAAATATTTCCTTTTTTTGAAGTTTTTCTGTACACCATAGTATCTGTAATAGTGTATTCTGTTTGTGTCTGCTTATTATTTGAATTTTCTGTTTCTCTATACTTTCTTTTACGACTTGAGAATGCGAATAATATCGACGGCGAAGATGGTCTCTCTTCTTCCATATTTAGGCAATGACACTACTACGACTACTTCAGATCTCAGAAAACTGAGAGCAATAAAAACACGTTTATATTGTATAGATAGATAGGTATACCCACTACAATAACATAAGAAAAATTCAATGTAGGTACTTGTAAAAAAAATACAATTTCCCATCACTACGCGACACTTAAAGATGTCGTTGGCGCTACGTAATAGTGTATTTTCATTAAATTTTAGGTAATTGTAAATTAAGCTATAAATGAATTGTTTTATATTTTTTCTTCATTCCGCCTAGGTTAAACCAAAGTTTGACGAATAATCAAGCTACCTAACGATATTATTTCAATGAGCTTAGTACAAAATTAAAGATTTTTTTGTGGGAATGCGATACACATTTCGACTACTTAAGAAGTCGTTGGCGTCTCAGGACAGTTTCCGCTGGACGCCTAAAGGTGTCCACGGCGGTCAAAGGGTTAACGTTGCACGACGAGCGACTGCGGCTGCGAAACGAGTGAATGCGGGTTTCTATCCTTGCATATTACAAGTGCTGCTAAATACTTTTATATCATGGAATGTGCTTGTGTTGAACACTTCTTCATCATCAATATCATCATAGCAGCCAAAAGACGTCCACTGCTGGACAAAGTCCCCCAAGGATCTCCACAACGACCGGATTTGTGCTGCTCGCATCCAGCGGCTTCCAGCAACCTTCACCAGATCTGCGGTCCGTCTTGTTAGAGGCCTGCCCACATTAAACCACTATGATATTAGAATGGTCAGCTAATTTCGAAGTTGAATGATCTCCTGACTCTACGTCCACTTAGAAAAGCCTACTGAATAGTGAATACTGAATACTGACTGGAAACTGGAACTGGTTCATCATGATCATCAGCCTACACACGTCCACTGCTGGACATATGCCTCTCCTTGTGCACGCCACTGAGCAAGATCCGCGGCTACTATCATCCAGCTCTTGAAACTGGTTAACAACCACCGCACTAGGCCCGCGTGGTGATTTACGACCCGTTCTCCCTATCCATCCATAGGGAAGGCTTGTGCCCCAGCAGTGGGGTCATTGAATGAGCTGGCGATGATGATGATGGCTGGAAACTATGTTGTTTTTGACTTCGGTAGCGCCGGCTGTTTACGACTTCTCTTTCTTACTGTAACTGGTTTCGTCCAGTTTAGGTAGCTTCGTGTAAGCAGGAATTCCTTATTGCTAAATAAGGAGAACCACAGAAGGTAATCTTGATACATACCGCGCTCGACCAACTCACACACAGACAACAAAGTCAAAGTCAAATATTTTTTTATCAATTAAACTTTAAGAAAAGTGCTTTTGAATCGTCCAATCATTTTTTACCTACTACACATTCAGGACGTCTATGTTTTAGCTGTGGAGAAGGATGGGCGCAAGAAACTGCACAGCTTTAATATAAGTAACGACATTTACAAAATTATATGCCGTTACCAAATTATACAAGTTTAAAATTACTTACTTAACAATATTTTAAATTAGAAATACCTGTTGGAGTGATTGGAGCATTTTAAACCCATGCTGTTTTGCCTTCAATGTAACCAGACACTTTATAATAAGCTTTTTTACAAAGCTTTTCTTTAATGGTGATTTTAAATTTATTAATATGAAGTTCTTGAATAATAGGACTTGGAACTTTATTGTAAAAACGTATACAAAGGGTTCCTCAACCTCTCACGGACACGCAACAGCTGCGCTCGGACTGCTCCGAGCTGTTCCGAGATTCCTATCCGTTTGTATGAAGCTTTCTTTCTGTGGGTCTCCTAATTTTGTGCTTACTGTGTGTCGCTTGTCGCGTCGCAAACCGCTAGTGTTCTTAGCCGCGGCCTTACCTACAGCCTGTGCGCGAACCCAACAACATTAAAAAGTTATTTGGAATCTGTTAATGGATCTCAAGGTGGGAAAGTTTAATGTGCTCCATTGTTAGATGTTTCGTCGTTTGATTAAATTAGCATTATAGAAGCGGCGCCGGGTTTCGGAGCCGAATTACCGAAAAGTTAAAAGTACCTGTACCGTTTTGAACACTTATCGTATTTTGTACTTATTTCGCGCCATCAAGCTGAATAAATAAAAACAATGTTGGCTAAACCAATTGAAGTATGTAACCAGTATAACTACTTAAACTATCATGGTCTGGTCACTTGATCATGCACCTTGATCACGCATGCAACTGAGCCGAAATATCGGAAACTCATAAATAATAAACATGGTAAGGTAAGTAAGTTTTATTTTAATTACAAGCTATGCTTATGACTAGATCGCGTGAACATATCCTCTTTTCTATTTTAAATAGCATATTGGTTCTAATGCCAGCATTGGAAAGGGATCCATTATTTCAACTTATAATGTGACCTTGATGTAACGAAAGAAATAAGCTAAGTCCGCTAGAGATGAAGTACCCAATGGTTTCACGATATACGGTCACTGAAAAAGCACAAAAGTAAAACAAAAATAGCCTTTTGCACCAAAAGACTACAATTTACCATTTTTGTGTCGCACTCTTCTCATCATCATTTTATACAATTCTAGATTAAAATTGCACTGCAACTTTGTGCGCTATTCCCGTGGCAGTAGGACCAAAGCAGGCGTTAATTAGAGTTTCTGGAGCGGCGGATCCACGCCGGGACCTCCGGGGTCCTGCGGGGGGCGGGGGCGCGCCAGGATGTCTGTGTCGACAAAGCGATAAAACTATCTCATTAAAATCCCAACAGCGTTTCATTGCGTTACGTGTTTCAAAGTTAGAAAGTTGGTCCTTCGATCCGGATTCTAAGGTACTTCTAGTAAATACATACATTTATACATAAACTCAGGGATTTTTCCCTTAACCCTTGAGGAAAACATATATGGAAAGTCATCCCGGATATCCATCCATTCTTCACAGTTTTTCTAGTAGGAATAGTTTATTTAAGCTTGATTTGTGGATTCAACAGCTTGGTTTATTTTAGTAACTATTATGCTGTAAAGAAACGGAGAGGTTAGTGTAATGATTTAAAATTCATGACGTACGCAAAGGTTTGCGGGTTTGATTTTTGCTCCGGGATAAGTCTTTTGAAACAGACATTTCTTGCGAAGCTGGCTAAGCGAGTTGGTTTATTTCATTCCATTTTTTCAGACATGGTTCGATATTTCATAGTCTGGGAGAGAGCATGACGATATTCTAGACATACTCATCTCATAACAAAGTAAATTATTTAAAACAGAAGCCAGACAAATATAACCAAATTGTTTTATCATCGTAGGCGTAGAGTATGCTAAATTAATCTATTTGAACAATGACCATTGTCAGCTTAGGTACAAAATTAAAATGAGGGTACTTTCTAACAAGACTGGCAAGCTTTGAGCAGAGTTTTTTTACCTTTTTAGTAGAGAGGGGTAAAAAGGAACGTGCAGCCATCCAGGCCGGCCCTTTGTGCACCATTTTACAGCGACTCTGTCTGAAGGTACTAATTACAGTTCCCCTGCGAGATATAAATCAACGCGGGGCTCGCAGGACCGGCAAAGCAGCCGGGACGGGCGCGGGCTAATAGTTTGGAACTAACGAAGGAGTCACGTGAATTACGGATAAATAATAGTCGATTACATTGTTGTTATGGCGTTTGGATGGTGATCTTACAAGTTAAGCTAGTTTTGCATTGGCGGTTGCTTGCTTGTTGCTTACTGCCGTCATTAAAATCCACTTCCCCGCTTTGGGCTAGCTTGATACAGCACTCACTCACTCAAGTCTGTTATTTTAAAACGTCCTTTTTGAAGGTCTAGTAGAATTACAGGGCATAGTGGCATAAGAACTGAAGCTTCAGTCTGCATCGCGTTATGTAGTAAGTGTCGCAAGCTTTCATGGAATGCGGTGACAGCTTTCTCTTGGGTCTTCCGTTTAATCGATTACCCAGTCAGTAACAAAATGAAATACGATTAAATCCTTCAATCCTTATAAATGTAACAGTATTGATAAATATTCGAGGGTCGGCGTGTCGTATCCCTTCCAATGTAATCAAACGGCCGCCATGTTTGTCCCGGACACTACACACACTAACGGAATGAAGTGATTTCACAATTCATCGCGATCGCTGTACGTAGTGGTTATTGAGTTTCAGTTACCTATTCGGTTGTACGGTAAACGTTTTGATTGACTTCGATCGAACATTGTATTGAGCCGACTATGCTCATATAGATATACAGATATTGGTTAGTGGTAGGGCACGATCAGAGTCAATCTGTCTTGCCATTGCCACTACCAAGATTTAGTTTGTTAACATAACATCTATATGTTTGAGGATTTAGGATAAAGTGCGCATTCATCTCAAATCTCAGCCTCTTTGAAAATTATGCTTATATTTAGCACTCGTTTCTCCTGTATCTTCGACCTCATTAATACTCCCCATCAAGTGAGGTACTGATAAAGTGTTCGCTTACCCGTGGTAGAATTCAAAAAAATAATAAAGAAATAGGTGGCTATGTTTCTTATATGCACTCGTCTGCGTGAATACAGACACAATATAATTTTAATTGTTATCGGCCACCTGGTGGTCGATCGACGCTCAAGGTGCTTAATATACAAATTTGACATCTGGGTGCTAAAGCGAGTATTATTCTTCGTTCGATCATGTTAACGAAAACGAAAATTTGTATGGCCAAATTATAGCTCACTTCATTCGTAGATGGTAGTCACCGCACTAAGAAGCGCTGCTCTCAATGCCATACCAATTCTCGCTTTCATTATTTTATGAGGTTATTGCCTTTGACTTTGCAGCGTCACTGGACATTTAGGGGGCGGCGAGAAACTTAAAGGGTTCCTCAAGCCGTGTCATTGAAACATCAACAGAGAATTTCTAGAGGGAATGGCATCACGCAAGCGTGTTCACGTTGCCTTCTAGATTCTCCGAGGAGTTCGGATCGAATCGGGATTTCGCCATTACGTCCACATGATCGAATGCTAAATAAAATTCACGCAAAACACCCAGGGAAGCGTTTAGTCTTCAACGGAAGGCTGCAAAAAATAAATGTTGTCATATTTAGTTTAATAACAAAACGAATGTTTCTCGTAGGTTATTTCGCACGTCGCATTCGCGAGTTATTAACCTGTCAGGAGGGTTGAAGAAGAGGTCTTGCCGGGACCCACCTAGGGTTGACAAGCTTGTCAACCAGATATATTATAAAAAGGAGCTATTAAGACTACCGGCTACATTATTTTCAAACGACTTCATAAAGGTAGTTCTCAATTTGTCTGTTCAATTTTTTTTATATGCGCTAGGACGCAATTTTTTTGCAATTATTTAATCTGCTGATAAACTGTAAGCTTCACAATACAAAAAAAAACTCAAAATGTCAATAATTTTTTTTTTTAAATCTGTTTATTACTGTAGGCAATTCAAGTACCCTAATCTGACACAGATAATTTTTATATAAGGTAAACATGTGGACCTTTATACAGCCATTGTTATATTTCTCCCCTCTTAAAGTCTTCTTATACAGCTACTAAAATGAAAGCTGATTAGAAGGGTCGTAGTACTCGAAGTGTATTTTTATTGCACCAATATTGATACACTAGGCCAACTTTATAAGTACCTTTATCAGCTTCAGGATTACATGTGAACCTCAATAAGAGTACAATTGCTAGAAGTTCATCTTCACATTGTTCAGAACTAAATGCTTCTTGGCAGTCTTTTAAATTGAGAAACCTACGACAAACCGAGATTACTTTAGAATCGAGGGTACCATTGACAACGGCTTTATCTTTTAATTCGACATTCACATTATAAGCCTACATCTTCTCGGAGCTAGACAGACAGACCAAGGACGCCTAGAACGCTCGGGGACCAATAATAGCAGGTACTTCAGACTCGTGGAGATCTTTATTATTATTTCTTTTACGGGCAGACATTTGGCCTTCATCTCACCTCATTTTAAGTGCTTATAAGGCCGTAGATGGAAGCGCACTTCACCGGAATCTTCAACTACAGAGGCATTCGCTATCTTATTCATAACACCCGTATTTATAAACAAGCCATTACTTAGCAATTACTTTGTTCTTAGAAATGTCACAAAGATCTCATTTCATTTTAGAAACAAGTAACGTTTAAATATAAATAGAAGTTTTTTTATTAAATTAAATAAAAGTATTATTTTTATTATCAAATTCATAAATATTATATTATTCTTGACATAACACAAATTTTCACACGGAACATAACCTCAAAACTAGCTTGTCACAAGTTTGTCACTATGAATTCTTTGAGAATTCTAACTAGATTGCTTGAGTGATGATATTGGTGACTATTGCTTGGCTAAGAATTCTAACTTTTGACGTTTCTAATTTTATCGGTTTACTAAAGAATATAAAGTTTTACTTTTGCTTCAGTATGAGCTTATACTCGTTTATAAATACGGCTGTAACTGTCGGAACACAAGCACAACACTGAAGTGTTAGAGATGCCGTCAATGATATCCACCTTATCATTCTTTAATGCCATTTTCAAAGTGAAGTTTCAATAATATCCTCGATTCTAAGCCCCGTTTTGCGATATGAATAACGACGTTCTCACAGCAAAGATTGCGTAACAAGATTATTGATCGATGCAAGATCCCCCAATTAGGAAACTGCTACGTCACTCCGCTCTCCAGATGAATGGTGCCGCGTGTGGAGGCTGGTCTGCTCACGCACACTTATTTTTAGTATTATTCACAATAAATGTTCAAATAATTTTTAACGCAAATTTTGTTGCGAACAAATTACAAAAACACAAATGTTGAAAAAATGTTAGAACCACGATAGCTCAATTGGAAGAGCACCTGACCCGGAATGTCAGAAGGGTGCCGGTTCAAATCCTGCTCGTGGAAATTTTTTCAACATTTGTGTTTTTGTAATTATTCACTATAGTTTGACTTTGTTTTTCTTAAACAATTTTTGACTTTTACGAGAATACTGTAGTGGTACTGTATAACATTATGGAAATTGAAACTTTTACCTGATGTAAATTTGTTAATTTAATTTTTTTTTTACATTTTTTACATGTTACGGTTGTCTTCTATAATTTTTGTTTATTTATAATGGAAAGTGCCCTGCTATTATACGGCAGTTTCCAATATTTTTGACGCTGTAAGGGAAAAAAGAGCTGGACACTTGCTGTGAGTTTCTTGCCGGTTCTTCTCAGTACAAGATCTCCCGCCCAGAGTAGACTTACGAACCGATGGCATAGTGACATTCACGAGAGCTACTTGTAGCCTAAACTGAATAAATGATTTTGAATTTAGAATTGAATGCAATGTGTAATTTGACACAGCAAACACTCGCCACGGCCACACAATAAGGAGAGCCACAGTAGGTGCAATTCAAATAGGATGGCGGCTGTGAAGTATGCTGCGAGCGCCGGTGCGCGCAGGTTACAGTCAAAACTCGCCCTGTAACGTCCCGCTGACACCTTAAATTCGCTACTGCGACGCGACTTATGACTATCTTCACAACCGTCATCCTATTTGAATCGCACTGTTAGCGTCATACAATCGCGCTCGAGCAACGCACACAGAACAACCTCACAGACACCTCTCATAAGCTTTCAGGAGCAACAGTCCGAGCGCAGCTGTTGCGTGACTCAGTGTCCGTGAGACGTTGTCTGTGTCAGGGCTTTGAATACCGTCAAAAATTGGTATCGATACTACTGCCAAACGACGATACCGGTAATAAATTAATGGTATGCATGGTATCGTTACCTGGGTGGCATTTTTACCGGTAAATTAGCTAACCGCTCCACGCGGGTTGGCTAAGCTTTTCTAGATAACATTACCTGCATTACCTTTATAGAAATAACATGACTTACCGGTACTTATCTACTTATATATTACTACGTGAAGCAAAAACTTTGTACCCCTTTTTACGAAAATTACGCGGACGGAGGAGTATGAAATTTCGCACACTTATAGTTTTATATAGAGAAGGATTGCAGAATGTTAATTTTTCTTTTTTAATTTATGCATAAAAATACATTAAACCAATAAAACAAACATTACACACACTACCATGTATTTGACACACACGCTTTAAAATAATATACTCTTCAAAAATTTCAAAAATGTAAGAGGAGCGGCCGAAATCTGTCAATGCCAATCCAAACTCACATTCTGTTACACATCTTTTTTAACTTTTCATTGCTTAGGATACAATCCGTGCAGACTTAATAAAATGACGGTCGAATTTCGACCACTGGGCGACCACTAGTAGTGGCAATTTGGTAACGGTATCAAGCCCAGCCCCCCAACCGCCTAACACTCTCGCTTTCGATCGCTTTGAAAGCGAGGCCCTCGCCTCGCTTTCTAATATAATATCGAATAATATCGAAAGCTATAGCCTATAGCTTTTGATATTGCTTTCATATTGCTTTCGAAATGACAAGATGACGCCTCCTCCTCGCCTCGCCTTCAAAGCGATCGAAAGCGAGAGAGTTAAAGCTCACATTCTGTGGGTGTCCTTATTTTGTGCCACTGTTGACGTCTGCGGCTCGCGACTAATCACTCTCAATCAAGTTGTACATACATACATATACATACATACAATCACAGCCTGTCTCCCATAGGGGTAGGCGGAGACCACTTCCTGCCACTTGCTTCGATTCTTACATACCTCTTTTGCTTTATCTACTCTCATTAATTTCCTTATAGGTGATCGCCGGTCTAAGGTAGGTACTCTTTAATCAAGTTCTCGCGAGTCTTTCATTGTAAAAAGAATCTAGTCCAATAATAGGATTCAGGTTATGTCCGAGGTACTCGAATTTGGAGTCTTTTGCTGAAGTTTTTCTAGTATCTTATCTAATAGAATAGTTAAAAATAAATAAGTATTAGAAAAGATAATAAACACTAATCACAACAGACGTACATTGCTATAATATACGACATCAAAGGGACTCAATGTAGAACCTTATTAACCCTTGAGACTTGAAAGTCTTAGGAGTTGAATGACTCTCTAAACTTAAGAGACTTGAAGTCTTATTAGCCCCAAATTCTGAAAGACAGAGCTGAGTCTCAAAATTAAGACTTGAGTTTCTTACAACTGTGGCCTGGACCCTAGAGAGATAATAGTACATTCTGGACCGACTTTCCAAAGAGATTTCTACTTATCCTATCGAAACATCTATCACTGTCCATTTGCGTGAATTTAGACAACGACAAGGCATTGTTGGTGATTTAAAAGTGTTTCGTAAGCGCTGGGAAATGGGAACAGGGAGGGCTAGGCCCGTATTTATGCTACGCCAGGGAAAATTCTAATTGCGCGATTCAGGATCTCCACGCTGATTGGTCGAGGTGACACCGATTGTCACTTATTTAACGTTCGTGGTCTCCGCGGGGCAGCAGTCACCTCGATTCTCATATATTTTTGGCCTTCAAGGAGTAACATCAACGAACGATTGTTCATTACAAATGAAACGCTATATTAAACGGAATTGTGTTTTACCATAAACTCTTGGACGAAATTTTATACACAGATACTAATTTTATGTAAACCGTGCTGGCTACGACTTAATTAAGACCTCAGCAAATATTACCGTAAAAATTACAAATTTTTATAAAAAAAACGATAATAATAAACGGCATTTAAATATAAACTTAGATAGTAGTACTATGGTTACAATACAAACATACATTTATATTTTCAACATTTGTGTTTTTGTAATTTGTTCGCAATAAAATTTGCGTTAAAAATTATTTGAACATTCTACATTTATATGCTTCAAAAGGTTGTCTTTTAAAGGATCTGATAACTCTTATATGTTCTTTTCTATCCTGTCCATAACTCCATAGAGTAAGTAAGTGTAGTAATTATGAACTTAGACATAGTAGTTTTCTAAGGTTTACGCGAACACTACACATTTAAATGAAACAACTTTTACGGATCTACTCGCGTTTATTTTATTTTTCACATTATTTAATGTTTATCCTGACGTTTCGAATCCTTTGCAGGGTCCGTGGTCACAGGGAGACTGAGGTGTTGGTCATCTCATAATTAGTTAGTAGCTTGTATACCCTCATTTAATTTAATCGGGTGCGTTCCGTTTTACGCAGAAAGAGCTTACAGTATCTTTTGGTCTGGCAGTATGGTGTTGGGGCTGGGATTTAATATTTTGTATGATGGGGTCCCAGGCTGGTGGTAGACTCCAACCATCTTCTTTATTAAAATTAGGATGTTTTTTAATTTCAATAGTCTCGCGTATCATCCTAGGGATGATAAAATAAAATAAAATAAACGCGAGTAAATCCGTAAAAGTTGTTTCATTTAAATTTAGATATAGTAGTATGATAAATAATACATAATGTAGCTATAGTTACAAACCTATATATATATACGGTAAAAAAGGTTGTTTCTTATAAGAAGATCTGGTAACTTCTTTTGTTCTTCTCTGCACTGTCCATAGCTCCATGGTGTCGACGATACATTTGTATACCTTTCGTGTTACCGTCTCATAATATTTTCCTTCCTCACTCCCATAAGGTTTCAGAAAATGTGCATGCGCTGTATTCCGATGAGTTTTCAAATAATGAAAATGGTTTGAATACCGCTGGTGGTATGCGATGCGACCTCACGAGCCGCTTGCACATCAACTGTGAATATGAACCTTACGCAGACGGAATAGCAGTGACGCACAGCCTGAGCGTACGACTGTACACTCAAGGTCCTGGACTCCTGACCCAAATGCCGAGCCTTCATATCTTAATATCGGTTCAGCAGCGGGCTATTGTTCAGCCGCCCGCCGATATTATTTTTCAAGACAAATTAATAACGAAGATATTTGAAATGTAATATGGTATGTCCTCGGTGCGACTCAACACGCTTTGACCCAATATATGAAGAATATTATTTTTCTCAATGAATTGGCGGGAAATGGAAGCGCATTTTACTGATATCGTGGAAGAATATTATTGTTAGGTACTACACACAAACCCAAGAGGCTTAAGGGGGTGCAGCGCGGACGCAAAACTGCGAGTTTCAAGTTTCTTTATGATAGCGAGCGAGCGGCGCGTGGCAGTGGTGTGACAACGGCGCACGACTACGAATGCGCACGCATACTAATATCTGTACAGAGTAGGCTGGTGATTTAATTAAAGCAATGTTTACTTTCGTAAAATCATAGGCGTTTGGGTAAAAAATAAGAAAAGTCTTAATATTTTCATATTCATGTTTTTTAATTGAAAAATAAGACAACAGTGACCTGCGGAATATCAATACAAACATTTTGATGTCGGATCATTGTTTCATTTGTGCTATAGTTACAAAGTTTGTGAAGAAATAAGTTTTTAGATATCATTATTTTACGTATTGTTTATGCAGTTTCTGGGTATATGTTTCAAATTCCAAGACAACCATGACCTTGTGAAAGGATCAAGCTAACCTATACTAGTCCTTTTAATGTATAAGACCTATTCAGCGCCTAGCACCAGTGTCTTAAAAACACGTAAATTTTCAAATTCCGCGTTGCACCCCCTTAAGTAGTACCACATGTTATAAAAGAAATTGAAAGTTTTATGATTATTTACATATAATTTTACGCAAATATTGTTGCGAACAAATTACAATTTGAAAAAAGACAAATTGTTGAAAAATTCCACGAGCTTAATCACCAATCCTGCCAAATGCGGGTTGATGACCACAATGCATCGAAAAGTACCGAAACACATCGACCTGGGAATTGAACAAGACCTAGCATATAAAGCATAGGAAGTTTCCACAAATATGGTTTATTGATCTGTAAAAATTGCTGCTTCAAAAAATCTGTATGAGATGTCAAAGGCTCTTAAGCATATATCCTGGAATAGCGGACATACCCGAGCTAAGTTGACGGCCCTCGAGAGTATTGCAGGGCCCGTATTAACGAGCGCGAGTGGAGGGCGCAGGCTCGCCTAATGAGATCTGTGACGTCACAGGAGGTCTTGACGGCTGCACACTGGTATTGTAGTTACGAGGGTAATGAGGAATTCGTAGGTGTGCTTCGTGGAATAGAAAATTAATTACTTTAAAATTTTATTTGAAGCGCACCTATGGGTGTGTTTCGTGGAATACTTTAGGTCTGCTTCGTGGTATACCTCATTCGAAGCAATACGCGCATTAGCTGGTCAGTACCAGAGATTGATTTAAGCAGCATATAAATGCCTAAACTTATAGCGAGAGAGTATATATAACAAGGATTGGTTATAACCTTAGAATAATAACGCCTAGAACGATAGTGTCAAACAAAGTTCGTCAAAATCTTGAGGCACAAAATACTCCGTCGTGTGCGTCAGCAGCTTGTCATTACACACACAACCGTACGAATAAATGTTGCAAGTAAAATGGTAATTTCCCCAAACTCGGGGTAAATGGGTAAGTTACTAAACTCTTATCTTGTTTCATAGTTTAAAAATTGTATTGTTGTTACATATGATTTTTTTAATTACTTCAATTTTTTTATGTGAAAGTAGCCACAAAGTCAATAGTCACAAAAAGAAAATTGTCTTCTATAATTATTACATATTATTTTATTATATTAACGGCATACATTAATAATATTAACTGTTATATACATTAAGATGTTTTCATTTAAGTTAGTGATTATTATTTAAAAAAGTAAAAATTGTATGGTACATACATACATAAATAGTCACGCCTCAATCCCTCAGGAGGGGTAGGCAGAGACAATGGACTGCCACTTCTCTCTTAAAATATTTGGAAGCATAATTTTATCTCATTATGCATTGAATATTATTACAAGCCTTTAGCTAACTAAAAGATAAGATAAGATGGCGGTGAAGCTACGACTACCACAATTTTCATATCATTAGCTACTTATTTAAAGATACTTACATATAACACGAAAACATGTACATGTAATGTTATGTAAATGTAACAATGTTTGGTGATAAATAAGAATGCCAATATTTATTCATTTACTTTATTGCACAAAAATCAGTCTTATCAGAAAAAAATACTTTTATAACATTTTTTCAGCATGTCAGTTTAAAATCCTTGTAGCTGTAACTATTTTCTAAATAACTGGCGCTTTGATAACAGCAATCGTGATAAATTATCTTTCTTGGACTCTAAACTTGGATAAAAACAACTCTAAATAAAAAAAACTCGGAACACAAAATGGGGTAAAAGTTTTCCTACATCTAGCAAAACATACATGGAATAACATGTTACAAATTTACGAACATTAATATCGTGTTTTACGAAAAAATAGACATTGATTAGCTGTTCTTACAGGTGAAATGTAATCTTAGCATCCTTTTTGCTAGATTCTGACTTGTGAAAGCATCCTTTGATGGCACAAATCGTCATTATAAACAAAAATTGCGGAGCTGCTTACGACACGACGTGACCTTGGATACTAGCAAGCCGATCGGCCAACCAAGCCACATATGGCTTGGTTAAACTTGCCTCAATCGCCGTGCGCGTACTCGGCTTCTAGGCGTTATTATTCTAAGGTTATAACTTAATAATTTTTGAAATTCCAGAAAATTGTTTATATCAATCACCATATACTCGTACGTAAAAGATTATTGATCTAATGTTGATCTGTTCAATCCGACAGCTACGTATTTCCACAGTTCCAGTCATTACGTAATTCAACAATTTGTTATTATAATTGGTGGTTTCAACAACTCCATGTTGTACCTTTTCAGTAACTTAAGGCACATATACTCTAAAAGTAGATACCTATTCCGATTACTACCCGTAAATTTACGTTATGGTGTGTATCGAAGAAATAGCACAATTTTCTTTCCAAATCTATACTAATATTATAAAGCTGAAGAGTTTGTTTGTTTGTTTGTTTGTTTGAACGCGCTAATCTCAGGAACTACTGGTTCGAATTGAAAAATTCTTTTTGTGTTGAATAGTCCATTTATTGAGGAAGGCTATAGGCTATATTACATCACGCTATGACTAATAGGAGTGGAACAGTCGCTAATTAAGCTAACCGCAGGGCACA
The DNA here is from genome assembly GCA_963082485.1 of Eudonia mercurella. Taxonomy (NCBI): domain Eukaryota; kingdom Metazoa; phylum Arthropoda; class Insecta; order Lepidoptera; family Crambidae; genus Eudonia; species Eudonia mercurella. Next base: position 370,968 of record OY720048.1, read on the forward strand.
GCTAGTTATCTATATATGTCTTAAACGTTATATCTAAACTCCAAGTACCCACTTAAATGAGTTTACGATAAAAAGCTACGACAAACCCATACAAGAGTGTTCTTAAAGATTCCGCTTTTACGGTTTCAAAATTAATATCAACAACACAAACACTAGACAAAATGATATTAATACTCCAATTGTGATCCCGCGTAGCTCGCGAAGTACTCAAATAACAAAGTTAGCCTTTGAACTGGAAAACACACGCTCAAATTTAAGGGCTTCAACATCGGCGGATGTTAATTAAGAATCCTCGCGATCCAGAGCTGAAGAGTTGCCGTGAAAGAGAGTCAGGGCCCTGCTTATCTTTGATTATCCTCAAAGTAACGACCCTTACCGGATCGGTTTTATTCCTTGAGTAGTTCTGCTCAATTTTGATGAAACAGCCAAGTTTGTAGCTTACCATTCCGAAATACAAAGGTGTATTTTTACTACATGAAAATGCAATAAATATGATTTACTAGCGGCTAGTGAACACCCGTATCACGATGGTTAAAAAAAAAATCAACATCATCATCATTATCATCATACACGTCCACTGCTGAACATTGGCCTCTCCAATTGCACACCACTGACCACGATCCGCGGCTACTCTCCTCTCATCAAAAATAATAATCCTGGAACCTTATTGCAGCGTGTGGCGGCGCCACCTACCGCATACGCCGCACATTGACACGAAGCAAACACCTTCTCAACTGTGTCAACAGATGGCGCCACAAACGCTTACCAACGACATCGCCATACTACGACGTGAAATAGTATGGGAAACCTGCATCGCGGTAGCGAAGTTTCACCGTCTCCTTCGCTATATATAGCACCTCCAACTAACATCCGTTGGACCTCGGTCCCCGAGCTATACCACCCAGCTCGGAGGAAGATCTTCCCTTTGGCCTTCCTCAATGTGGCATTTCATCCCACTACCATTGGCTTCCCTACAGTCCCTACACAGCGCTACCTACCGAGTTCAAATGTGAATCTAAACCATCCAGGGACCCACTCAAATACACAAAAGGCTTTATCAAAATCGGTCCAGCCGTTAAGAATTCATTAACATGATTTATTATACATGTTCGAACTTCATCTGATGATAAGAGACAAAAAGATGGAAGCGTACTTCACCAAGAATCCTTATTTACCTACTAGTTCCTAATATAATCTTCAACTTTCGGGGCTATTGTAGCATTGTTATTAGGGTGAGTGCTAGCAAGGAAATTTACAACAAGCAACAAGGTGAGACCTATGGGTCTGACACCAGCAGTAGGCTAACCACAAGACCACAAAAGATGCTAAAGATTAAGAAGCATTGTGTTTTTTGAAATGCCTTATTTTATATTTGATAAGAATAAAGATTTTTGTTTAATAATGCAGAACTTTCCATATCGACGACATGGTTCCTCAGAACCTATTTCCCTATCTCTTAAAGCTTTGTATCTCCCATAACACCTGGATTGTTCAACCTGACACATATCATATCATTTCATCAACTGTATTTTTGGTTAGCGTAGCAACAACCAGAGATCTAATTATTCATATCCCCAAATTGTTTCCAGGCTGTTATGCTTAAATCCGTCCATATTTAGTTCAATTAAGCGTGATCGATGTGCCCGCGCCGCCTGCCGTCCCCGGAGGTACAGTCAGACGCGATTTAGGACAGCCATCATGTAACAAGCCCTTGGAATTTCTAATAACACAGCCGCAGTTTACAAGCCTCGAACTGAGGAGCAATTATGAAACTAGAACGAAGGTTGAGCTCTTAACAGCTTTATCAACTAATATTATAATACTACATATTTTTGCTATAGCTAGTGTTGAATTCTGTTGTGGAATCGAGTGTTCTTAAGTCATTTGAACATTTAGGGCTCTTGCGGCCTTCGTGCGGCTGGCGTTTAATATGAAACCGCACGGCAGCGGTCCGACACGAAACGTCTAAATTGAAAGAGCCCTTAAACAGCATATTACACGTTGTTTTAGAATTATTATTCAACGTCCAAAAGTCGATGATCATTACATCGCCAATACATGTAGCAATAAGATAAAAATTAGAACAGAAAAATCTAAGTCACAAATTACGTCATGATAAAATCTTGACTTACTAAAATAATAACAAGTAAGGATACGTTGAACATAGATCGCGATTAAGATCTAATTAAAACACGTATTAAGTATGAGAACACACGATTAATGCCTAGAAGCCTAATGAAACTCGAATCTCAAATCTCAGCAAAGACTTTTTCAAACAAAGATGAACTGGGAGTGGGAGTTGGCAGAATTGATTACTCATTTAGGTTCTGCGTTGTCTACAAGTCTACCGCTTGGTCCAGCCCCGGTTCAATATGTACTTTCAGACTTAAGAACAGGGTTTAATAATAGAGAGTGGTAAGGAAGTCGTACATTAAAAATCTCGTAACATTGTGATTAGAATATTAGGCGAGCTAGTAATAGGTTAATCGTAGTACTGGTTATAAACTGTTATTTACTAATTATTCATTAACTTATACTCGTAAAACAATGTAATATGTAACTTTAATTAAGTACCGCACAATCAAACGTTTACAGACGTTGATCGATGTGTCAACAATATACAGCGAAAGAACTTGTGCTATCTCATTGTCGTTCGAAATCCCCCTTAGTTGAGTAGCTACTCAGTAAATATACTAAACTAATATAAGTAAGGATACAGAAGTATGTAAATAAGTAAGTATATAAGTAGTATATAAGTAAGTATATTATATGTGCGATGTGGCAATAAATGATTATAATACGACAAAGTTGTATTTGTTGTAGTTTATGTCTCATACATGTTTCTTTCAACCTATTATGTGATCCATCCGTAAGCTATATACTCCTAGGTAACCTAACAACTTTGTTAGAAGTTACAACCCAACAAGCGATAGCAAAAAGGGTACCTTTAACTTTGTGTCTAGATGGAGAACAGGTAAGGTTCTATTTATTTAGCGAACCGGTCGGAGTAACTTCAATTTTACGCTACAGAAGATTACGACAAGTAATTATAACATTAACTGTACTAGTATAATGAGGTGGCTGCGGATAGGGACACGTAGAGATGACGACAAGTAATTATAACATTAACTGTACTACACATACCGGCATATTTAGCGGAACACAAAAAAAGGACTGATTTTTTTTAAATTATGGCTTTATTTGAAAAACATATATTTATATTGCTTTACTTGTTTAAAATTATACCTTTTAAAATTAAAATGAGCTCACATGTTGATACACATTTTGTAACTAAAATAATATTTTGTAAAAAATGTACTATTCAGGGTTTATTTAAGGCATTAAGGAAAATTTAAAAAATGTTTATAAACATGTTTTTAAAGGAAAATTATCAAATTAATATCGTGTGTTTCCTCCGCGTGCCCTAATTAAAGTTTCCACTCTTCTAGGCATGCTGAGAATAATGTTATCCAGAGTCTCCTAAGGCAGTTTCTGCCATTCCTCAACTAAGGCGGTTCGCAGTTCACCGATGTTAACTGGAGCTGTAGATCTGGATTTAACCCTTCTTTTCAGCAAGTCCCAGATGTGCTCTATCAGGTTCATATCCGGTGATCTCGCCGGCCACTCCATGACTGTGATATTCACATCATTAAGATATGCTAGAGTTCTTTAAGCAGTATGTGGTCGAGCATTATCCTGCACCAAAGAGAAGCCATTACCGATAAAGGGGGCAAACGGTACACCATTTTCTTGTAAAATGTCTCTTATATAGCGATCTGCATTCAGATTCCCTCTATTGATCACCACCAAGTCCGTACGAGCTTCCAAGCATATCCCTCCCCAAACCATTATTGATCCTCCTTCATATGACACGGTAGTTTCAAAATTTGCTTGATTGTATTGTTCTCCTTTGCGTCTGTATATTCTTTGCCTTCCATCGACTTGGTTCAAAAGAATTCTGCACTCATCAGTAAACAATACCTTACCCCATTGGTCAGCATTCCAAAGTTGATGTTCCCGGGCGAAAGTGAGTCTGTTCCTACGATGATGTACCTCAAGTCTTGGAGCTTTGGCGAGCATGAACGAACCAAAACCAGCTTCTTTGAGTCTTCTTCGTACCGTACGCTCACTTACTGATACACCCCGAACTTCTTCAAGCTCATTTCTGGCTTGGACAGCAGTCAGGCGGAGGTTCCTACGTACGCGAAGTTGTATGAAACGATCATCTCTGCTCGAAGTACCCCTTTATCTGCCTTGTCCTGGTCTTCTCACATAAGCATTAGCCTCCCTGAATCGTTTTATACTGCGATGAATAGTGGAAACAGGTCGACCAAGCATTCTGGAGATCGCTCTATAGGTGTGACCACTTCTCCTAATCTCAAGTGCCCTGGCAATCTCAGTTGGGGTCAAATCGGGCATAATGATGTCCTTAACGTTCAAAGAGAATTTAAATTTAAAAAAAACAACAAATAAAATTGTGTCTGAACGTAAATTTTACGAAATTTCAAACCAAAGCATAAAATAACCACCATAGAAAATTAGCTCACTTTGGTGTAAGTTCAAACAAAGCAAAAACAATTGCATGTAAGGAGACACTCAATTGTTTTTTCAATTGAAAATATTTTGTTCTAAAATTAAATAAAGTGAAAACCAGCCAGCAATGTAGCACGAAAAGGAAATTCGGCCTTTTTTTTGTGTTCCGCTAAATATGCCGGTGTGTGTAGTATAATGAGGTGGCTGCGAATAGGGACACGTAGAGATTAGGACAAGTCATTATAACATTAACTGTACTAGTATAATGAGGTGGCTGCGGATAGGGACACGTAGATTTAGAGAAAAGGCCTTTGCCACGATATGGGACAAAATATCGGCTATAAAAAAAAACTGTATAGTAGTTATTACATACATTTCCTTTAGATCAATTCACAAAAACCACTTGGATTTGGTCAAAATCCGGTTAAACCATTAAGGCAGAATTGCGAAGACACCTACAGAAAACCCTTTCCAAAAAAAGTCTGCTGTGAATAGATAGAATGGAATTTTAATGGATTAGGGCACTGATAAGTCTTAAAAACCTTTTTAAACTTGCATTGTCTGCTAAGAACCTATTTCTATAAGTCGTGACCACATAGAAAGCAACCCAGGCTACGTGCTCGCAACAAATCAATTGAGCGGATACAAACGGATAGGAACGGATACACACTCGGACGGCAACGGATACGCGGCAATTAGATCGGTTATCCGCCGAGTTGCGGAATTATTTATGTGGCACGCGAGCCGCCATTAGGCCCCATTACTGAATCTGAAGCCGAAGGATTTGTGACGTGGCGGTGTGACATATGCGGAATTAAATTTATAGACTCGACGCTCTATTCATAATTGATTGGACGATGTTTACCCATTAGAAGGTATTCGTTATTGATGCTTTGCACCATAATTTTCATTGGCAAACCATAGCAGCTGTCAAAAATATTGAAGAAGACCAGAGAGGTATAAATATACTGTACGGTATAAATATACTGTATAAGAGGTGTAATAAACAAAATAAGTAGACCCAGAAAGCAAGCTTGGTACATACCACGCTCGAGCATAGATGAAGAAACGAACCTATTCCTTCCTTATAGGCCGGCAACGCATCTATACGATTCCTCTGGCTTTGCGGGTGGGTGTACATGGGCGGCGGTGATTGCTTCCCATCAGGTGGCTCGTTTGCCTCCTTCAAATATAAAAAAAAAGAATAGACACAATCTCACAACAACAGCAGAACAGTCCGAGAGCAGCTGTTCCGGAATCCTTCTATGATCCTTGTATGAAGCTTACCATCTGCAGTGTCCTTATTTTATGATACTGAACTGTATGAAGCACAGTCCTTACCTGACACATCGTTGTAGTGTTTGGTCGCGAGCGTGAGAATCTTAGCCCTCGGTAGGGTCGCCATGAAAGAACGGGAGAAATTAAAGATGGACGATGAATATAGAAAGTAAGTAAGTAAATAGCCGAAATAGCCTCCATCATTAAATCAAGTCATCACTACAATTGATGGGTAATGAATGACTTAATATAATCGATTACACATAATAAAAGTATATAGCATTGTATATAGATTAACATATAGGTACAATGAGTACTTCACAAATTGAAGACGAAATATTTAGCAAAAGCAATGATAAAATCGCATCATCATCGACATGACAAAGATAAAGTTCTGAATAGTCAATCAGACACTAATTAGGATGAGGTGAAACTGGCTTTTAATACAAATACTGTAAGAATCTAGAACACAGTAAAAGCAAGAGAAAATACACGAGCAACCAATGCAAAAGTAATTTCAACTTCTAGAGAAAACTGTAGAAATTAGAATACATTAATTAGAAACGGAGGCTGGGACTCATTATAAAGATATGTTGGTAAATGAGAAGCAGCCATTAGTACGCAACGCCACACGTATGCAATATGTACGACTCAGCAACACTACAAATCACAAGTAGAAAGCCGCGGGAAATGTCTGTAACATTTCTCATTAAAATTATCAAACCATCTCATAACATAAACATCAGTAAACCATGAAATTTTCAAGATAAAGTCTGAAGATACTAAAAAAACTAAAGTCACTAAAGATCGACTACAATAAAATTACAAATAGTCTCCTTATTAATCGCCCAATAACAAAACATATAAACGATTTTCAACCATGAATGTAACATGGTTTCATCTCACTCTTACAAATAAATTGTACCGCGAGTCAGAATGAGACAGGACACTCCACTCTTTGTGTGTGTTAAAATCGTAATGTGAAGTCCTTTGCACACAATGGAGACCAAAAGAAAACCGCTAACCAAACAAATAAAAGGAATCAAGGGTACTATGAAAATGTCGAGTCACAATCACAAGGATTGGGGCAATAATGGACATTGCCAGTAATAAATTAGCATCTTCAAAGGAAAACAACATCCCTGGAAGGCTTATAGACATTTGATTTTAAGGAAAATTTAAACAAGCAGCTTCTAAGGTAGCATCATTAGAATTACTTCACTTGTCAAATAGTAGGTATATACAGAATAATAAATTACTTCCTTCTTTTGGTTAACACACTTTTTGACAAAGCGTAAAGGACCAACAAGACATTTTCCAGTAAATCACGTTCTAACGTAAAAAAGGTTCGAGCAATCAACAGCCTGCCAAATACAAAGTAAAATGGATGGGTCTCGAATACAGAGAAGAAACATAAATTTTGGGCCTTATTAAACATATTGTCTGTGAATATTGTTTAAGATGCTGTAAGCGAAAGTTTTGATAGTTATCAGACCTTAATTCAAAAGTTCTCAAAGACTTATCAGAAATAAGATTAATCAACATCTTAGCTGCAAATAATTTTATTTAACTAAACTACTCACGAAGATTTCTTAATGAGTAGTTTATATACAAGACAAGTGACACCCTCTGTAGTTTCTCATAGGCGTGTGTAGTTGAAACCCAGCGGCCCAAATTTTCGTCACCAATTGTACATCCCTTCGCCCAAAATCGTCTTTTAAATTAAAGTGCGCGCTTCTCTGTAACTGTTATTAGAATTCAATCGAAAATAAGCAAACGAGAACTGATATGTTCATTGGCTTTTCTAAAACAATTTCTTGAATAAAGGATGGGTACAAAACTGCCTGAAACTAAAATTAAATTGTTTGAACTGCTGTGTAAATGCCTTTTCAAAGAAATTTCTGCAACTGATCTTGGAATGAAATTGGGTAGAAAAGATAAACACAAACAAATCAATACCCGCGAAACTGTTTAATCTTGTTTTCATTCTGAGTTACCTTATACCCAAACAACAAAATTATCGCAAAGAAAACAAACATGTCCCTAGTAGAGTATCCCACCGAATCCCAGAAAAATTCTACCAAGAAAACAAACATGTTCCTAGTAGAGTATCCCATCGAATCCCAGAAAAATTCTACACTAAGTTCCTGGGAAAATTAAAAGATTAAGTGTAAGTGGTTCAGCGGGTTGCGTACGTAGAACATCACAAGGCATAACGCGGTGTTTACGCAGTAATTGAAATATAGGGAGGCACGGTGTGCTTAACGCTTCTATTTATAGATTAATCAACCAGTTTCGAACGTAATTAGTTACCAGTGGAGTTAAATATGTGAGTTAAAACAAACATTTAATTATTCGTATCGTGTTAATTATTCCCGAACCCTCTCATCAATAAATTGTTATTAAACAATTTTGTTTACTTTACGTTACGTTACGTTTAATAATGTTTACTAAAATTGAGTTTCTAGTTGAAACATCAATAAGTTGATTGAGAAAACAGTGCAAATAAAGGTCAAGGTCAATAAAGATCAATAATTAAATACTAGCTTATATCCAACAGATAAAAACCAAACAATCAGTATTAATTAGTTGGAATAAGATTAAGTTTATTTCAGACTGCCTGTAAGAATAGTACCATTTGTACTAGGAATACAAAAACCAGGACCAAGAATATAACCTGATAAATTTTAAGGTAATATTTTTGATAAGATAGAACATTCATATTTAGAGTATATTCCCAAAAACAATTGGAAGTATAAAAACTAACGCGGCCATGTTGCGGCCGACATGTTGACAATTGACATGGGCAAGGACCAAAGGGCTGGGTTTATTAAGTCAGCCACACCCCGACAGTTGAGCCGACATAAATAAGTCCACAACTAATACACAACATAAGGTAATTTGGTATATGGAAAATGGAGTCAATATAAGCCCGGTGAAGAATACATTAAAACCAACATTATTTATAAGCAACGCAAAATAATCAATTTAGCTCCGATTTAAGAAAGCTCACGATCTATTTTACGTACTTCATTAGAGTTGTTATCAAGGAATATACGAGAATATGTTGATATATACGTTCGTATGTGGGCTAAATTAACTTGTAAGGAAAAACCAATATATTGGGTCTTTCTTTACCTATGAAATTGACGTTTTTTTCTCACTCAATAAGTGTATCAATTCTAAAACTCAATACCGGATGTTAATATTTTTATACACATTTAATTAAGACTATGTTAGTTACAAATGCTTCAGTAATAACAATGATTTTTAACTTTGTCTTTATAACCCAAATTTTTTTTTTTACTTTTTTTTGTTAGCGGAATTGACCTTTTGTTTCATTGTAGCTTTGAAAAAAAATGTTTTTTTTTCTTTTTAAGGTCTTCTATATTTAGCTAGTGAAACAAACGCACTGCCATACAACTTTTATAGTGTTAACGTAAATAGATGCAAAGGAAATTGAAAGAACGTTAGTATGAAAAATATAATTTTATAAAAAATCTTCATACAAAACGTCAATTTCATAGGTAAGGACCTAATATTTAACAATGGACCAATGACGAATAAAATATTTAATTAAAAGTGAGTCTTTGGGAAGTCTTCTTTGTTTAGTATTAATAACGCTTCAAAAACAAGGACGGATTTATTAACAGAAGAATGTGGGAAATATTTTGTCTCACGACCGACGGGAGAGTTACAGCAATATCAATTACTTAATGTGTACATATAATATCAGTTATATCAAAAGTTAGAGCAAAACCAAGTTGATGTTCGCCGATAGGGTCGGAATTTCGCTTAGATCTCAGGAGTTGCGCGACCTGGACGAGGTTCAGGAATTCGTATACCTGGGTTCTCTAATACGCAGCGATGGAGACTGCGAAAAGGAAGTTGTTCGACGGGCTCAAATGGCAAAAGCAGCAGTAAAACGCCTTGAGAAGATCTGGAGAAATCGTAACATCTATCGCAGCACGAAAATTACACTAATGCGTACTTTGATTTTCTCTATTTTTCTATACGCCTCTGAAACATGGACATTGAAAGCTCGTATTGTGTCAAGGATAGATGCGTTTGAAATGTGGTGCTGGCGTAAAATGCTAGGTATCCCGTGGACTGCGCGTCGCACTAACGATTCTATCCTTCAGGAGCTGGCCATTCAAACCCGCCTATCATCAGTATACCTTGAAAGAACGCTCTCATTTTTTGGTCACATTGCTCGCCGGGAACCTAGTAATTTGGAGAAGCTTGTACTGGTGGGTCACGTTGAGGGAAGAAGAAGCAGAGGAAGAGCGCCTGCCCGGTGGACGGATGTTATTCTGGAAGCCCTGAAATGCAACACGCAGGCGGCTATCCGTCTAGCCCAGTATAGGACCTCTTGGAGAGCCCTGGTCCGCGATGTTGCTACTGGTGGTCACGACCCTCAGGCATGAGGACTCGACGACGATGATGATGATGATATCAAAAGTATGAATAATATACATAAAATCAGGCTGTGTTTATTTCTTTTTATTTTATCTGTTATTGACGGTTGGCTTACTCAATTGAAAGTCTGCTAGCCGGTGACAATTTTGGGCTGTTGTAAAATTACCTGAAAAGACAGAAAAAATTATTAGATAAATGATATATATTTGATTCTGATTATATTTGTAACTACTTACGAAGTTACTAGAAAAAACTAATTGTTGCTGTCAAAAAACTTTACAGTTCGTGATTTAAAAACATTATACCAATGTGACCAATACCAATGACTGTAGCCAGTGTATGCTTAGTTCGGACATTTTTGGTATCACAAAATAAGATATATTTGTACACATTGATATTTTTCTTTCTCTCAGTAAATACTTTCACAAATATTTTTACTGAATTCCAATTTACATGTAGAACGTTAGCGTAAATCAATCATAGACCACGAATCCCACATCGATCATATATCGTGTATACAAAACGTACAATACATGACAGACAGCACATTTATTATTTTCAGGTGTAGCAAAACGAATTGCAGGCGACAAAACACGCGGTCCGACACACACAACAGATTTATCGAGTCTGCCACTGAAGATTCCAAAATGACACTATCTCTCGTTCCAAATACGATTTACGGATAAATAGATATCAAATATATGTTTTTCCTTTTGGAACCTGTATATAAATGTTGTTATCTACATACATTACCATTTATAGTACATAAGTCTATTGATAAGCCAAATTATATAACACATTTGTTTGTTATCTCTAAAATAAATAAATAAATAAATTAAAATTAAAATACAATAAGCGTGCTTGAACAACTGTCTTTGAATTATTTTTTGTGTCACAAAATTTTATTAAGATGAATTGAAAAATAATTTTTTTTTTTTCAACATTTGCGTTTTGTAATCTATTCGCAACAAAATTTGCGTTAAAAATTATTTGAAAATTTTAAGACGATTTGAATGTTTGAAAAAGACCTTAGATTTTTTTTTAAATGCACAAAGAAGAAGTAAAAACCACTATAAAAAACAAATAGCAGTACATGATTGTTTTTGAAATGATCACTTCAATATTGATACGAAATTAAACGCTTTACAAGAAAACTGCCCAGTGACCGCGGACACAAAAGGTTAAATACAATTATACATAGTACATATAATGAGGCAAAAGTACACGAAATATGAAGCAGGTAGATCCGAAATGTATTTCATGTAATGAAATGTTCGCATAAACTCTAGAAAACACTCGATATTACTTATTTATTTAGGCCCAAAACTAGTTCCAAACAAGTCATTATTACATTTTATGCATAACATCACATAAGCTTTGGTAACTAACTAAATTTGAAGTGAAACCAACTCCATCAAAACTAGGTACATAATAGATTTAAAACAAACACCTTGTGGCACGTGCTCAAACTGTGATGTAATTATTAATTCAATTATTATAAAAATAATTTTAGTTACATCTCTTCCTTTACCAAAAATAGTCTTAAAAGCGCACATACTTTTAAGCACAACAGCGTCGGATGAGATCGGAGATTGTGAATGTTTGTAGATTCGAAATGATGAACCAGACATCGTTTCAAATACATATTGTCATTCAAAATTTACTTCATCAAAAAATCAAAAAAGAATAAGATGCTCAAGAATAATTATGAAATACAACCACATACAACTCACACAGTGACATAGCTAACGAATTACAACACTACAAACTAGTAATTCGGTAAGTAGGTTCTCGACTGATAGTTCTGTAGACATCCGTTAAGAATTTACAATTATATCATACCGGAAGCTTGAGCCCTGCCCCGCTGCTGGCGGTACTCTAGAATTAGGTTTTTATAATGTTTTATTGTTTTATATTAAAATATTGTAAAGATCTAGTTTTAAGAAAGAAAATAAATAAAGGAGATAATAATAATAATAAAAATATTTCTAATATAAAATCCATAAGTGTTAGTAACATCGAAACATAACCTAATGGGTGGAACGCCGTCGAGTCCAGACACAATAGAATTCAAATTGTTCAGCACTACAGTCGCTATATTAGTAAAAAAAAAAGAAATACATATATTATTTTATATTAAGAAGACGCTAGGATGTCGCGACTGCCGTCTGCAATTTTCTATACCTACAGGATCACGGAATACGGGAACTCACGCGGGGATGTTATAAATGTCACATAGTTAGTTTGTAAGTGAACACTAGAGGATTCATAAATTACGCATCGTATAACTCACTAATAATTATATTCCACGGTTGCAGATAATAAATGTATAATAAAGTGAACGTAAATATGTCATCAATTTAAATGTGTCGATTCCCAGGCGTGCGGTAATGTCGCGCCGTGTAGTCGGGACGGGTAAGCGGCGCGCGCGATTGCGATTGGCCGAAAAAACGACGAGACCACGCGGCCGGCACCACACGGAGTGCTTATTTGCGGTACGTGAACCATTGAACATAATGTGCCTTACAAATAAACAAAGAACAAGCTCCGAATAGTTATTCTGTCATGTATTTCATGTCATGTTTTGTTCCAGTCATGTAAACGTCATTTCAAATAAGAGTAAAAGAGACGAAACAAGGAATAACTATTCGAAACTTATTTTTCGTTTATTTGTAAGACCCAATACGTTCAATATATAATACCGTATAATATACTGTACGGTATACACAACAATCACAAACTAACAAAGAAAAGTGTATAATCACAAACTACTAGGTAATGAGCTCAAAATGTAATTGAAACAAGTAATATGTATACTCTGTTCATGTATAATTATGATGGCAAGTCTTGTAAATTATTTCGATCAAAACCACCTTTGTGAAATATTGCTTACTGGTCTCATACCCAGAGGCCCGGGATTCAATTTAAGTAAACCGGATGAAGTGTGCTTCTTTCTTCTTTTAACTTAGTAATTAATAAGTAACTGGAATTCTTGCCACTTATTTCGAACAAACAATACGAAAATAAAGTTTTCATTGAATAGTTAGTAAAAACTCAAACAACGAAATTAGTAAAATAAACTCTGCATCAAAGTAAGAGCAGTCGGATATAAGTAGCAAGCGTTACAGTATTCTGTCATAGCATCCTTGTCATAGCATTCTCCATTAGCATAGTAACATAGCACTACATTGTCGGCGTATTACGTTGCCGACCATATCTCAGACATATAAAAAAGTCCATTCCTTATTTACGTACTTACTCCACTGCTGCATTATTAAAAACCCTTTCCTATAAAACAAGCCTGGAGTTTCAGTGTAAGTAAAAGATTAAAGTTGATGTTTCCCGTTCACTCCGTATTTATAGCTGGAGATCGTTTTTATAGTTTACCAGAGAGCGGTGAGAAATGGGCACAATATCGGCCCCTAGAGATTCCCGGTAATAAGCAGACACCTCATATCGCGATTTATTCCCCCCCTAACGGACTTTCAGCGGAGCACCGGTATAACTGACGTTTTCCCATTTTCTGGGCACTCGACGTCGGCCATTATATCGCTTGTACCATTATGAGTGGTAGCCCTCTTTCTATTAAGGGCCCCGCGTAACTTAAGCTATATTTTTGCCTCATTACTAAAGTATAGTGCGAAACGGCGTTATCTTTTCAGTTGGTACAGAATCTCATTAGAAAGTTGTAATGGGCAAGAGAAAAATACTTTTAGTTCCATAATGCCTGTTAGGCTAAGTGAACATTTGTTATTGCTTTTATACATGTATGTTGTGCACTATTTACACTCTGCAGGCCAGCATTTTTGCTATTATTTTTTAAGGTCATTCATTTATTAAAACAATCATACAGTCAAACACATAAAAGTTAATATTTAAACAACTTAACTAAAACTGTCTCCCAACACGACTCTTTTTCACAACATGGGTCTTTCAAGGTTCGATGAAGGCTTTCCCCTTGAGGAATATAAAAACGGTGGGGTATATGTATGGATATTGTTTATATATTACTGTTCATCATCATCATCAGCTTGTTTTATGACCCCATTGCGGAGACACGCCTCTTCCCTAAGGATGGAAACACCTCAGAAAGAATGAGCTTGCATGGCATGCTTAACATGGCTACCGAAGTAGGAGCAATAATAAGCGTATTTTCAAAGAAATATCATACCCAACATATGGGCAAGGCACATCGTATAGCGGAAACATTAAAATGAAGAATAACGATGGACATTATTATCGTTTCTGGTAATGTTACTGCTGCGACCGGTAGAGCAGAAAACTTGCGGTAACTGGATTTCGTGGATATCTGTCCTGTTATTGTATGTTGGGATTTTCTTATATCTACTTAGTGGGTAGCATGGGAGAGAAAAGTAACAAAGAAAGACAATTTATAATAAACAACAACATAGAGAGGACAGTGCAGTAACTATTAACAAAAACTAAGCTATATACTTTTGTGAAAGATGTAATTTTACGCAGGCTAAGCTAGCCTCGAATAATATAAAAAAGCGAGAATTGATTGATTTAATAAATATAATAAATAGATATAATGATCATCGTTGTTATTGTAAAGATAATTCACAAAATACAAACATTACTAAAAAACTGTAAAAACAACTCCCTACCGAAAATCCAACCGCCCATATAAAATCATTGGTCTTTACAGAAAACATATTACTCAGACAGAAAGGGTTTTTTTTATTATATTTGATATAGTTGATCTCACCTGATGTTAAGTGATGATAAGGCCATTTGGTGGAAGCGCACTTCACCCGGGATCCTCAACTAGTGAGGCACTGGCTATCTTATCTCTAGCTGCCAGAACACAACAATACTACAAACATTGATGTTATGGCGACATATTTAGATACCAGATACGGTTCAAGTGATCACGTTATTAATGACAGCCGTCCAGGGCTGTCATTAATAATTTCCGGAATAAATATCAAGTTTTAGAAGTTAGTAGTAACACCTGACTTAGTAACTTACTGTTGTATTAAATTACACTATCAAATCTTTTGATACAAAACTACTTTATCTATTTATGTACTTCAAAATATCAAAATCAAAATATCACAGCCTTACAGTAGTTATATCGCCCATGAGTGTCGTTAAAGACAAATATTTTTCAAAGATAAATAATAACATAAATTTAAATAAAATAAATAAATAATAACTTAAAGTAGGTAGGTACTCATATTGTAATACTACCACAGCCATCTTACAATACCTCAGACCTTCCTCCTGAACCATTGGGATATTTTGTAAAACCTCATCCTTTCCACTCTTCGCCTTTCATGAAAACGGCTGCTATAAGCTTGGCAATATCTCTCCGAGTGTGGAGCATGAAGTCTTCTGGTTTCTGATGGACCGAGTTCAGGACCTTTTCCATTCCTAGCCAGAAAGTCACAGTCGTAAGTGTCGACAGCAATTTCCGCTTCACTGGGCTTTTTGGGGGCAGCGAGAAACTCAAATGGTTCTTAAAGTCGTGTGCGTTTTCTAGAGGGAATGGCATCACACACTAGTACGGGTCCTCGTGCCCTACTAGATTCTCCGAGGGGTTCAAATCTGATCGGGAAGCGGAACAACCCGAGGGCGCCTCTAAAGGCTCGGACATCGGCTGGGGTTGACCGGGCCGTGGTGGTGGGGAGAAGCGCCCAGATACATGTCTGTACCTGGTGAGCGCGTGTGAACCGGCTCGTCGTACCTTTGTTCTATGAGTACGGTGTCTTTGGCCTAAACTAGTGTGCATGTTTAGTTTATTCTGTAAATATGGCATTTAGAGGATCGGGCGGGGGGACGTAAGAAAGTGAAGGAATATTCGTATTTGAGCAAGCAGTTTTTGGTAATGACATGTTATCCAGCTCAATGAAAACAGAATTTCAAAACTGATAAGTAATTTAAATTGTAGGTGGAAGATTAACATCTATGAGTTGCCATCTGAATTCATTACCGGAACAAATTTTCCAACTACCGTCGCAAATGGCAGCTATTCAGTCGGTCACATTTTAAAATCTCAAGAAATCGCGACTGGAGGAAACTTTTAAAGTATCAACTTTGCCTAGCGGAGCATCCGCCGCGCGCGCCATTGCATTCAACTCGCCGTCTCTAAGGCGGGGCCTTTAAACTCTTCCTAAGTTCCTTTTGTCTTTAGTAACAATGGTTAAGTAGGTAAGTTGCCGAGCTAACGACACTTCTTCAGTTTTTCTATTCGAATGGAGCGACTTCAAAGAGCACACATTGACTTTCGCCCGTGTTTTTGATGCAACAGTTTTAACATAAACAGGTGTACGCTGCTAAGAGTATTTAGTTATATTCTCTTAGTTATTCGGAGTTATAACGGAAGTCATAAGTAACCTAACAACAATTGTTGGAAAGTTTCGGTTTCAAAACACTTTGGGAGAACATACACAGGCAAAACGTACTCTAGGGATACACTGATATTTGCTGCATTGTTTGCCATCAATAGCGTCTTAACACTGTGGAAACGCACATAGTCAGAAGTACTTGGCTCTAAATACATACCTTGATCGTTGTCCTTTTGTGCAGTGTTAAGGACCATTTATATTATTGTATGTTTGTCAGTTTGTCAGTCAGTATTTAAAACATATGTACTATGTAACTTTTCTCCGTATTCATATAAAAATATAAATTAAATGCGTGAACTTATATTCCTACGTAATCTGTAGAACACTCTTCGCATAAAAAAGCACACAATGAATGGAGTGGTAAGGGCAAAGGAGTTCCTATTCCGCCAGACCTTCAAATATCCGAAACGGGGAAATAAGCAACAATAAAGGCAATCCTATCGAAACTTACCTCATCGCATAGCAAGATGGCGGCCCGACAAAATGGCAGACATCAAAGGTGCCGAGAATGAGGCGCGCCCACAAAGGAACTATCGGGCGAGAGGGTGGAATGTCGAATTTTTCATTTACAATTTTCTTAACGACAGTCACGATATTTTATTTTAGGATATCTAACGAAAATATAACAGTATCAAGTATTGACATATTCAGGAGACATTGCCATGTTATTTATTATGTATATTTTTATAGTTAAGCTTTATAGTTATGGCGGCACACAAACTTTGGAGCGTACTAGGTGCAAAGTTGCTAGAACAAGCCCTGTCATTAACAAAGCATGAATAGTAGCACTATAAAGACACTCAAAAGTTTGGAAACTCTACGTTTAAGACGGGCTTAGGCTGCGTTTCCATCAGAGATAGAAAATCCACCAATAGGGCTCCTTCATTGTCCTTGCAGGATAAAATGAAGTTCTCCTATGGGTGGATATTTACCTCGCACATCTCTGGTCGAAACGCAGCCCTTAACGCCCAGCACCAAAGATGAGGCTGAAATGGTCACGAAGTAATATTGATACTTAGAGGTGATGGCCATTAGAGTTAAATTTGAACAGCTAATTAGTTACAGATAATTATTTGTGGTTCAGCAATCACATCTTGAATTATTTCACAACACCAAATAGCCTTATTAGAGAGTTAATCACACAAAAGTTGTATTAAGCGGCCAACTAACTGAGTTCGTAATAGAGTTAGTTTCCTACTGTTGGCAAAAGTAACGGCTGACCATAGAGTTTCAAAGCCAACAATTGATAAACAATTCTGATTTTTTTTTTTATTTTATTTATTAGCCATCTTCTTATAAAATAATATGATCGTTTTTAGAGTTACAACAATTTTCTGAAAACAATTGTGTTAAAGAAGAGTCAACATTGAATACTAAACATAAAACTCAAGTATATGACTGGATACGTGGAGAGAAGCGGTGATGGCCGGTGGAGTAGAACCCTGATGGAATGGCTGCCGATGACGGGCAAGCGACCTGGGGGTCGACCGCCTAACTCTCTCGCTTTCGATCGCTATGAAGGCGAGGCAAGGAGGAGGCGTCATCTTGTCATTTCGAAAGCAATATGAAAGCAATATCGAAAGCTATAGGCTATAGCTTTCGATATTATTTGATATTATATTTCGATATTATATTAGAAAGCGAGGCGAGGGCCTCGCTTTCAAAGCGATTGAAAGCGAGAGCGTTAGGCGGTTGGGGGGCAGATGGGCTTGAGATATAGAGCTGGTCGCTGGAAAAACCTGGATGCGATCAGCTTAACACAGGAGGGAATGGCGTAACATGTAGGAGGCCTAACCCCAACGGTGGGTAGATACGAGCTGAAAATTATGATGAATAATATTTTTTCTTGAAAATTATTATATGGACATTAAAGCGTTTCCGTGTTTTATAGTTTCTCAAGCCGCAGTGACCTGGAACTGGTATAACGCAAGCGAGTCTCCGTACTTTAGTAGATTCTCCGAGGTGTTCATGTCGTAACAAGAGCGGAAGACCCGAAAGCGTCTGGCAAAAGGCTAAGACTTGGGCTGCTGTTGACCGTGCAGTCGACAAAGACGGACGTAAGGACCGGAGACGATAAAGTCACTAACTTCAACGTCAAACATTGTATATTGCTATATCGTCGCTTAAGTTCTAACACCGCGGAAGACAAAAATTACAACTTTTCAGGAGAGCTAAAATATCCTGCCTTTTTATATGTCGCGATCATAATAATTATGTTTTTGTTTTCAAAATAAAACGCTTCCATTGGTTAAAATCGCCTTTTTTGATTGGTCTAGAGGTGCGTCTTTCTATTCTCTATCGAATGACATGCAAAAGTCTAAATGACTTTGGGACTTCCGCGGTGTTAGAACTTAGGCGACGATATAACGTAATACAATATTTTTAAAGCATTTTTTGTTGTAGTTGAGGAAAATTGTTATTGAACTACCTACATAAGTTTTTAAAATAAAACTAAACGCAAAGATTTATCGTCACAGCAAAAAATAAAAGCACATATTTGGAAATATGATTACACACCCAAATTTTTATCATAACACTTACAGTATGTTATTAGATAACGATATTAAAACTCGAACAAATTCAATTTCTCCCTGTCACCTGTAGGGTTGTCACCGCGTCTATTTACCGCGAATTTTAGGTCTATGGTAAACACGTGTTCGCTTGTGAATTACACGAAAAATTTACTGAGGAAGAGGGAAAAGAAAGGGGGAAGTTGTGCGTTTTGTTATTGCGCATTATTGGGCCGGCGCGGTGGGTTATTGGGCCAATCTCTTCACGTTAGCTCACCGCACTGTGATGTTAAGTAGGACCCGTGCCTCGACGAGATACGTAAAAGGGCAATCTCAACGTACAACATATAAAGAAAGGTTAATTTTGTTTATCTTTCCTTATTTTTTTGAGATAAAAAGTATCCTATGTGTGGCTGCTGTAAATAAGACATAACTATAACACGTATACTTTAAATTCGTTCAGTAGTTTTCACGCGATGCTTGTGCAAACAGACAGACTAACATTCTTTCTAAATATATATTTTTTGAAATCCTATATTTAAACCTTATATAGATAATGTAGATTGAAATCAGATAATTGAGCATGAAATGTCGTTCAGTGCTCAACATTAGCAGCACGTTAATTCCATCTGAATGCCTTCAGGGATGAACTAACAACACAGCGAATCGAGTTACCGAACTCAACTGGCTACATATAAATCATAGCGGTTGATAGAGCGGAGTAACGAGTAACGAGTAGGGTTACCATATCTCCGGATTTGACCTGAGATCTCAGGATTTTTAGGCTCCTGACAAAATTGCGGCCGGATTTTTCGAGATTTCAATAAAACACAGTAAGTATATTATTCAGATTTTTTTTATATGACTCAATCAAAATAATATATATTATTATGACTTATGACTTAATTCGAACTGACTGACGACGATGCCCGTGCGAGCCCGCGGCCGCTCGCGTGGCGGAGTAAATCGTGATTCCTACAGAACCTACAGAATATAGGTACCTACACAAAAACACAGATTTTTTCAACAAAGTTGCGAATCACGTTCGCGACAAAAATCTCAGGACTTTTCTATAGAAATCATCCTTTTTCTCAGGACTTTTCAATTTTCCATCTGGTAACCCTAGTAACGAGAGAGTACACCAGAATTCGCGAATTTCAATGTACTGACATCAGACTATCCAAAAATATCAAATTTCTTCAATAAATGTTCAACCCTAAGCCGTAGACATACGGTCTTACAAATAAACAAAGAAGCTGTTTGTCTCTTTTACTCTCATTTGAAATGACGTTTACATGACAGGAACAAAACATGGAATAACTATTCGGAGCTCATTCTTTGTTTATTTGTAAGGCACATAAAGTTCAGAGTCTATTGAAAAAATTTAACCATCGGATGTGCAAGCAACTACACTGATAACTATGTATTTGTATTTCATTATATCATACGAAGAGAACATGTCTCCTAAAAGCTTTTGTACGTTTCGATTATGAGGCGACCAACACCTCAGTCTCCCTGTGACCACGGACCCTGCAAAGGGTTCGAAACGTCAGGATAAACAATAACTAAAAGTAATGTGTAAAATAAACGCGAGTAGATCCGTAAAAGTTGTTTCATTTCAATGGTAATGAATCAATGATGATGATGAATATTGCAGTTCGTAAAGCTCGCTTAAACTAATAATAACAAATCTACCTATGACAAACGGCTTTGTATGGTCTAGTGGTTAAGACCACCGGTTTAGACCCAGAGGTCCCGAGTTCAATTCCCAGCAGGTGGTAGGTACATGTTTGTATTCTCAGTTTGGTTGTTTGTCCGCCTGGCTAGCTACCACCATCTTATCAAAAATGCCTCACTAGTGGAGGTTCCCGGGTAAAGTGCGCTTCCATTATTAACCTTATTATCACTTAACATCAGGTGAGTGAGATCAAGGCACTGTGCTTACCTATCCGTAAAATATTTAAAAAAATAATACAAATACACAATGCAAGGTGAATATATCAAACGGCAGATTATTATCAATTCGCAAATATTGAAACATGCCGTCGCGCAAACAGGTTAATTCGAAACATTGTCATCGCTTTGTGCCGCTCGTATAATAAATACAGGCGACGTCCCGCGGCGGCGGCGGCGCGGCGGAAATTAAAGAGCACAAAACACATTATTGTCTCACATAGAGATAACGGCATATGAGGAGAATCAAGTTACCAAAGTGAAACAGAGTTGGCGAGGCGGCCGATAGCAAATAAACAGAATAACATATCATCTGGGATAGTTCCAAAGCGCGTTAGTAGCATTAGTGAATGAATAACGCTTTAAGTCAAACACCTAATTGTTTAGGAAGAAATAACTACGCGGCGTTCTTCTTTTTTTAGAAAGTTTGGCTAATTGGTGGTGGTGAGAAACTTAAATATACCAATCCGCACTGGGCCCGCGTGAAGGTTTATGGCCCGCTCTCCCTTTCCATCCATAGAGAAGGCTCGTGCCCCAGCACTGGCGACATAAAAATGAGCTGACGATGATGATGATAATGATGAGCAACTTAAAGGGTTCCTCAAGTCGTACGAAACTAAGCACCGTCAAAAGTTTTCTGGCTTTAAATCAATATCAAAAGTTATTTACAAACTCACACTAAAATAAAAGTCAGTTAGAAGAAGGAATGATATATCATTTTCCATCACAGCCACAGAACCTTTTGAGATGCAATCTGCCCTCAGTTGTGTGGCGGCATCCGGCGACCTTCTGCCGCCAGCCCTGCCAACTAACAACTTCCTGGTTACTTTTAGGGTTGCCAAAAAAGACCTTTAAACCTAAAAAAAAATGTTGTAAGTACAGTTAAATTAAAGTACATTTAAGTTAATTTAAAGACAAAAGTCATTTTGCAGTGTTGAAAAAAAATCCACGAGCGGAATTCAAACCCGCACCCTATGACATGTCAAGTCAGAGCACAACCTTTATGTTATCATGGCGCTCTGCCACTCGGCCATCGAGGCGTTACATCCGATTGTTGATCGAAGATCCGATGCCAATATTATTACAAATATTAAAGATCAGTTAAGAATGAGGCATACTATCTATATATTAATACGTGAAGCTAAAACTTTGTAGGTACCCTTTTTACGAAAATTGCGCGGACGGAGGAGTATGAAATTTCGCACACTTATAGTTTATAGAAGGATTGCAGAATGTTAATATTTTTTTAAGTTATGCATAAAAATACATTAAATCAATAAAACAAACATTACACACACTACCGTGTATTTGACACACACGCATATAAACTCTTTTCAAAAATTTCAAAAATGGAAGAGGAGCGGCTGAAATCTGTCAATGCCAATTCAAACTCACATTCTATCTTTTTTAATTTTTCATTGCTTAGGATTCAATCCGTGCAGCCCTAATAAAATTACGGTTGAATTTCGACCACTGGGCGACCACTAATATTTATAATTATGGATATAAATATACACACACACTACACACACGTTACACTAGTCATTAAAATTAGTATTTAGATAAACTTAAATATCGTTTAAAATCAAAATAGTTCTATGTTAACTGCCAGTATGTATTACCTACATTTAACTTATTGTTTGGATATATGTGAAAAAAGACAACAGGTAGGTATTTCTAATTTAAAATATTTTAAAATTATTTTAAACTTGTAATACTTGGTAACGGCATACAATTTTGTAAATGTCTTCACTTATATTAAAGCTGTGGATTTTCTTGCGCCCATTCTTCTCCACAGCTAAAAATAGACGTCCTGAATGGGTAGTAGGTAAAAAAAAATTTAAACGATTCAAAAGCACTTTTCTAAAGTTTAAAAAAATTACTTTGACTTTGACAAATGAAAAATTTCAAACTAAACTCCACTTTGACAGAAAAACCGAAGCTACTACATTGAAATGGAGAAAAACCAAAATTACAATACTATAAGTGTGCTATTTTAAACAAAGATAACATAAAGCACTACAAAGTAGCAAAGTTTCTACTTTGATATCAAAAGCATTTCCAAAGCATTCAAATAAACTGAAGCGCGCCAAACTAAACTCCACTTTGACAGAAAAACCGAAGCTACTACATTGAAATGGAGAAAAACCAAAATTACAATACTATAAGTGTGCTATTTTAAACAAAGATAACATAAAGCACTACAAAGTAGCAAAGTTTCTACTTTGATATCAAAAGCATTTCCAAAGCATTCAAATAAACTGAAGCGCGCCGCCCCTAATATCTCCGCCACTTTGTCTCCGCTCCCGTTCAGCACAAAGCCGTAACCTACACCGCACGTACCTGCACGTACCCGTACACATGAACACGTACACACACGCGCGTACACACGAGGCCCGCACGTACACACGTACCGCGCACGTACCACCGACAGCTTTTAAATTTTCTCCGTCAAGCGGAAATGGGTTACGAACCCGTCGCTACTCACACTACGTGCATCGCACAATTCACCGAGACAAATTAAATGTTAGCTCAACACAAATAAGGTTCGAAACTAGCTGACGGCGAGAACACCTTTCGTATACACATCTCTGTGCACCGATCGGAACCATCACCGTTCAATATGGAGCTTTAACAGCGTTGTAATATAATTTATCTTCGAGCGATCGCAGGAAGAGTTGGCAAAAAAAAAAACATAATGGATGTTTTCAATAATGCACACAGCGATGGAGGTTATTTCGAATATTTGCATTACCCTGAAAGAGCTGAGAGCGAACGAAATATGAAATGAGTTTCTCTATAAATTGCAAACTTCGCCTTTCAGTGGCTCCATTAACATTTATATTGAGCGTCGCAAAAAATAAAACTGCCTCAGTTAGCTTCTTAGCTTCTAGTGTTCGAAAAAAATACATCAATTGAATTATAAACTCATGTTTCATAGTTAAAGTACATGAACTTTTTCGAATCTGACTTTTTTTTAAATCGTGGGTCAAATGTAAATGTTCTATTCTAATTGCTTGATTTCACTAGATGCCACTAGATGATGGCTATCACGAGATTAATTTTGATAGATGTACAGAATATTATATGACTTAACTATACAGGATCACTTTTTTATCACCGTCCAAACCTTCTGAGTTGACTCCCGTGATACAAACGAAAAACTCTTACTATTGGACCAACTCTCTAACTCGAAAATAATATTCAGCCGTTCCATACAAAACATCAATATTCATTCAACCAAAATGTATGGAACAGCTGAATTTTATTTTCTAGTGAGGGAGTTGGTCCAATAGTAAGAGTTGTTCGTTTGTATCACGGGAGTCATCTCGGAAGTTTTGGACGGTGATAAAAAAGTGATCCTGTATAGTTAAGTCATATAATACCTACCGATAGACAGACAGAAAACGCTGCGAACGCATAACACCAGTATTTTAACGATAGACGTTACAAGGACTCTCGCAAAAATAATATAGTTTTTAAACATTCTATACTTGAAAAAACTACTTAAAAATGCAGAACTTTTTTTTAATGGCTTTGCACAAGCGTTTATAGCCAATGAAAGAGTCTTACAATACTTAAATAAAAAATATTATTAAGTTCCTATTATATGGAAGCGTGCCTTCATCACGACAGTTCACAAAAAGGGCTCTAAAACAGATGTCACCAACTATCGGCCAATATCGAAGCTTTGTATTGTCTCTAAGGTCTTCGAAAAAATTGTTTATGGCCAAGTCTACCCAGCACTACAGCAGTCATTTAGCACCACTCAACATGGCTTCTTGAAAGGCCGTTCCACTGTTTCAAATCTCGTTTTATTGAATGGTTCTCTTGCTGAAGCTATGGATAGTGGTTATCAGGTCGATGTCGTCTACAATGACTATAGTAAGGCGTTTGACAGAATCCAGCACAACTTACTCCTACTTAAACTTAAAAAAATTGGTATTAGCGGTGACCTACTTAGATGGTTTTCATCACACATCGATAATCGTTCGCAGGCAGTGGTTGTCAATAACTATATATCTGGATGGGTTATGGTCCCCAGTGGGGTACCTCAAGGGTCTTTGCTTGGGCCTCTCCTTTTTGTAATCTTTGTTAATGACATCGAGCGCTGCTTTCATTCATCCCGTTTGCTATGTTTTGCTGACGATATGAAAATTTTGCTACCATTTCGTCAGAGACTGATGCTGTCTTGCTACAGGAGGATCTTTTGAGGTTGAATGACTACTGTGCCGATAACCACTTGGATCTCAACCCATCCAAATGTAGTGTTGTCACTTTCAGCCGAAAACGTAATGTGGTGTTGTTCGATTATAAGCTAAAAGGAGTTAATTTGCAACGACTAACTATTGTACGAGACCTTGGAGTACTCCACGACTCCAAGTTGTTGTTTGATGTTCATGTCAACAATATAGTATCGAAAGCATCCAAAGCTCTCGGATTTGTCATGCGTAACTCCAAAGAATTTACTCAGATTAAGACCTTAAAAATTTTATACTGTACGTTTGTTCGTAGCAACTTGGAGTATGCGTCTCAAGTGTGGAACCCAAGATATCAAACTTATATATCACGAATTGAAAACATTCAAAAAAGGTTTATCAAGTATCTTTGCTTTCGTTCCAAAGACCGGTATGACTCAACGCAATATCTTGGTTTTTGCAAAAGACATCACCTACTTCCTTTGGAAAACCGCCGTGAAATTGCCGATATTTTGTTTCTACTAAAAGATGCGTCTGGTTCCATTGACTGCCCGGATCTACTGTCACAAATATCTCTCAGAGCGCCTACTAAGCTTCTTCGGTTTAGCCCGCTTTTATATCTGCCCCCTTCCTCTTCCAACTATAGGCAGAACACGTATATCTGGCGTGCGAGTAACAATTTCAATGCCTTATCTAAAAAACTTGATTCTGACCTTTTTAACACAAGCGATGCATCGGCGAAACGGCTCATGAGCCAGTTATTTTTTGAGTAGTTTAGTGAATAAGTTTAAGTGTGTGTTTTTCTTGTTAGTGCATCACATTGTTATTAATTTTGTTTTTATTAGTGAGGACCTATAATTGGCTTTCTGTCACTATTTTTAAGTTTTTAAGTTGTATCATAGCTGTTGGTCTTCCTATAAATAAATAAATATATAAATAAATAAATAAATAAATAAATAAATAAATAAATAAATAAATAAATAAATAAATATTTCTTTCATGTATGATGATGATGAATGATAATAATAGAAATGAGAAGTGAGAAATGATATATACCCCCCAACCCCTCGAGTATCTAAGTAAAGATGTGGGGCTGTACTAAGTCCTCTGGCCGACTTCGTAAGAGAATTTTAAAAGTAACGTTGCACTGTTTTGTGTCATTTGACAACACTCACGCACACTCAGGAACACTTAACGATTAATAATCCACCATTATTTCACATTCATATCGGACATAAACATAACACAAATTTTAGAAAATAAAACAAAACCGCAGACATGACTCTTCACTTTCCCGCCAAGAAGTCAGCAGAACCTTTATACTCGTACACACTTTAACTTAACCCCATGCTGCCTAGTGTACTTTAAAAGTGCAATCCTCCGTCTTTGAGTAATGGTGCAATTAGAAAATATTTTTTATAAATAATTTGATTTAATAAAAACAAAGAACATTTAGCCAAATTAATTGTATATAACATAAATAAGGCTTACCTAAGACACGTTGTACCGTCCTTGTACCCGGCACACATTAATCAATGGGCACAGCACTTAGCTAATTAGTTGCGAGCACCGGCTTACCTGCCGTCTGCCCGTAATCCTGGGACGCGAAACACCATCCCGGTTACAAGATTAAACAAGGGTAAAAAAACATTCATTATATATAATTAAATAGGACTAGTACAGACGAAATATCACTCGAAAACAGATTCGTCTCATGTGGGATTCGAAGATATGACCTTTCGCAATTTGAACGACGGCTGATAACAGAGTTTTTGATTTGACTTATAAATTGTATAACGTTTAACCTAGTGCTAAAAACGAACGTAAGTGTGAAATACTTACACTTATGTATATATTTATGTATAAATGGATATAAAAAGCGGAAAGAGTAAGGTTCTTCTAACCCCTTGTGTGTCGAGCGACCGGCCACCGGCCGAGATAAAATTCTATTGTGTCTGGTATTCACGCAGACGAGCTCCTAAAAATCAGCGTTGCAGTTTCAGCTTATGTTAGGAGGAGTCCAATTCGTTAGGTATTAATTTTATTGTTAGAATTCTAAGCCCAACTGTGCTACATCGATATATTTTTGGATGTGAAGTTAAATAATAAAAACGACATGACTTTTAAAAACAAAATTTATACGAGTATAACTAAGTTATTTATTTATTTTACCATAAATTACATTTATATTTTACAGTTGTCAAGGTAATAGTGTTTTAATGTAATTTTACCCTAAAGTGCAGTAACAATCGGTACATTAAAACATAAACAATCACAAACATACTGCAATATAATTTTTTATAGTCAGTTCTAATTAAATGTTTCATATCTGCCCAGCAATCTACAGGCTATAGAGCAACTCAGCTCTGCAATATTGTCAATTCGGGTTTGTAAATACGCCGCCATATTGGCCAGCAGCCATTTTAGGGTTATTACCGAATGCGAGCCGGCCGGTGGTCATTGCGACCCTTACCTGGCGATCCGATATTTTGAACGGTATTGGGTATTTGATGTCTTATTTTGGGTTTAGTAAAATATTTTTTGTTTGTTTTTTACGTTATTGATTCGGCAAACGAGCAACTGATGGAACTGATGGAAAACGGTCACTTAATCCCTTGGAAGCTTGTGAAGTATCAGTTAAACGTTTGTAAATTAAGTTATAAGTCACTTACTTTAGAATAAACGGAATTAATACCATGTTTTTTGTTGTCTGAGAGTATCTGATATTTCGGCACCGTTGCATGCGCTATAATCAAGGATGTACTTAAGTTACTACTGTTACAAACAACAAAAAACATAGTACTAATCCTGTTAGTAATTATTCTAACATACTTATAAATTTAGTTAATATATTCTAAAATAACAATAATAATAATTCCAAAATATTATCTTTAAATTATAGGCCGCATCTAGTAAACGTAGTTAGTTTGTACACTTGTGGTATCTGTATGTAATCTGTGACCTGAGCGGTCTCAGGTTTGACATCTTAGTAAAACTGTAACAGAACTATCGTCTTTATGTGTGTATTTCTCTAAAAATTTTATAATTGTGTATTTCTAATGTAAATGAATTTATTTGTAATTCTTGATGAGAATAAATGTCTTAAACCATATTCTGACACATCACATAATAAAACATTTCCACGAAATGTCGGATGGCCTCAACTCTCAACTCCCTCCGTGGGAAGTTGAGAGTACCCGCATCGGGTCGCCTAGGCGATTTATGAGTATTAGGGCTATCACAAGCCATTATGAATACCCAACGCTGCTAACCAATATTCATAAACATTTATTCAAAAAACACAGCACCCACCAACATAGCGGAAGGACAGAGATACGACCCTGCATTACAAAACAAATAGGTACAGAAGGGCAGCTCTATACAAATAACAGATAAGAAAAAATTTTATTGCCATAAAATTGTGTAAATAAATAGCAGTTTACAAAAAAAATACTGGTAAGCACTCAGCCTTCATCTCACCTGATGTAAAGTGATGATAAGGCCGAAGGTGGAAGCGCACTTCACCTGGAATCCTCAACTACTGAGGCACTGGCTATCTTATCTCTAAGCTGCCAGAACACAAAAATGCTACAAACTTTGATGTTGCTACCATCGTCTTATGCGGCATATTTGTATAAGACGATGGTAGCTAGCCAGGTGGGCAAACAAGCCCAACCACCCCTCTGGGAAGCGACTGGGTCTGAGACCAGTGGTCTTAATCACTTAAACAATACGACAATAATTAGAGTAGCCTAGCGCAACGGCCGAGCGTAGGTAATTACAATCGCTATTGCTCGAAGCCGCCCTTCTGTACCTATTCTTTTAGTGGCGGGGGACAAGAAATACGACTCCCACTTTGGAAGTTAGGTTCGGTTCAGTTAGAAAAATAGATGCGGCGTGCGAGCCGTTCACTTGTTGATTTTATTGGTATCCATTTGCAGTATTTCCACAGGCGCGTATGGCCCGCTGTTTATGCTGACCGTACGCGCGTTATGTGCAATGAATTGCGCGTAGGGTCGCCAAAATTTAGTACTAACTAAATGTAAGCGAATTAATATGTGACGGGTTTTAGAAATAGGGCTACTACCTACATGTCACATTCTCTGTTTAATAAACAGAATCCACTGCTTGCTTAGTACACAATCATTCGTGTAAGTTAGATTGCTTATAGCTTTTGTTTTCAAAAGTTTACGTATACGAACGCGTCACATTGACACGTCACACGAATGAAAGATCTATTTACGAACCACCAATTCTACGAGTACTACACCAGACAACTAAAAGAAATATTTATTTATTTCTTTATTTGAGAACGGCCAACAAAATATACACGATATAGGCGTTAAAAAGTATTAATTCCTAGTTAAACCACGATCGATCACGACAAGACATCAACGAAATTTTCATAAACTCATTATTAAATTGCGACACATTTCAACAAAACTATATTTTAAAAAAACCCGGTTTACCCTCGTCACTTCCGGGAATCCTACTTTAGAGAGGCGGTGTAAAATTGCAAAATAAAGAGCACTCATATTACAGCGGCGGCGTCTTCAGAGGGAAGCGCCATTTTTCATACGCAGCCATTTTGAATTTTGATGGGCTTTATGAAACACAAGCTGGAAAAGCGGGAAAAATGTAATCGGCTGTTGCGGTTACATGGGGCCAACGGGACGTAATTAAGTTCCCACCATTACGTTGTGGACGTTTCACGCAAAAAAAATCATTAACACCTCGCTGGCCGAGAGGGAAAGCGTTAGGCTGATATACGGAGACCGGGTTCAACAGCAAGGTTGGGCAAAGTGAGTTTTGGATTTTTCGATGCATAGCTCAGGTTTGTGATCATTAACCCGCATTTGCATCGTTGTTTAAGTATAACTTTATGTACGTAATATTATAAAAAATTGGGAGTAGCTTTGTAATAAGTGTATAATCCCGAAACATAAGCAAGTAAATAGAACACCGTGATAATATTATGCAAAATCATATTCACGCAGATTTACTTTTTCATACAAAAACTTAATATAATTAATTATTATAATATTTATTTTATTAAGTACATTAGTTTTGTTCAACCCCGTTATCTTTTGACTTCTATTTTTTTGGACCACGTGGTTGACGAGTTGACGACTAAGGCACACCGGTGACACTCCGTGTACGTGAGAGCTGAGCACCGGTGTCCTTGAGCGGAACGTGTAAATGCTAGGGTTGATATAGTCAGTCCGTGCGTGCGGTGCGCAATACAGAGTCACACACAGACGCTCGCTCGCTCGACTCAGCCCTCGGCCGACACTCCACGCCCCGCGCGCCGCGCAATGCCCCCGCGCCGATCCAGACACCCACACATAGCCACGAGCGATTTTACGAGCACACATTCTTAAGTGTCGCTTCTTTTCGCGGTAGTGTATGTATATATTCTTTGACTAAGGACAATGTATCACCTGGACCTAAGGTTGTCACTTTGCAATTTCACTTAGTAATAAACAATTGAAGTTGTTTGTATCTCGACCTATATGATGCTTTTCAGGTATGTTTTTAATGTTCCGGGGTTCTTTGCACGGTATAGTATCTGCCATATACAGGATTATACATGTATCACCAAACAACCTGTATATCATCGGCATCGTAGCTATTTACTAGATGTCTCAATGCTTTTGTTTCAGTTTATCAGTTAACTATACAACTCTAGTCAAACTCGATAAAGAATAAATGAAAACAAACCAATTTAGGGTCATCACAAATCTGGGCAAAAATGTTTTTGTGTTTTTCGTATTATATAACTTGTTTACTGCATTTTACATAAAAGATATGGTAAAACTTATTATTCTCACTACACATCTCACTTAAATCAGTCGCTCTACGTTGGTAAAAACGTTATAATACGAAGAACATAAAAAACATTAACTATTTTCACTTGTTAACCCTATTAAACAAATGTCATTTCTAAATTTAAGGTATTCTAAACCCTTCCGTTATTGTAAACTAGCATTCCAAATGAAGATCCATATAAAGTCGATTATCTTAACTACCTACCTCTGAAATCTGCAGCGTAAACAGTGCATTTGCAATGCAAAACAAACATTCATGAACAAATTGAATTGACGTTAATAAAAATTTTATTGGATTCTAACAGCAGTTGATTAATTTATGTAATAAATAAATTATTGAATCTTCAAGTGCAGTTTTTAATTATACAAGGTAGCTCATTTATTCACTCACATATGTAGGTTAAAACTAAGTTATGATTGTACTATGGTTTTTGATTTTTAAATTTTTCATACAATATTTAATATACTTAAAAAAATCTTTCCTGTTGACCAACTGGAAAAGGTTGTCAATTCATGCCTGTCACTGGTTGCTTGGCAACGCTTTGTTAGTAAACATTCTTTATCGAATTTGGCTATAGTTTATCACTTTACTCACGACTTCGCCGCGTGCATTTGAAACTTTAAAAAGAAACTTTTTGTTAAAATACAAAATATAGCCTATGTTACTATGTTACCAGTAGCGCAAACAAACAAAGTCACAAAGTCACAAACTTGACCTCTTTATTAATAATAGTATCTATACTTAAGATGTTATATCTACCTCCGTGACTTTATTATGTTCAACTACATAACATAATTGTAACTGTAATGGCTACCCGTCGCTCACCCACGCGACCCCGATACCAGTGGTCGGTCATACCTGCAAACAATACAACGGGAAACTATTACATCATAATACTTATACACTTCTAAACATATATTGTATAGGGATTTGAACGTTTGACGCATACTACTTAGTATTAGGTGTCGTAAGAAAAAAGTATGCTTGTTGTACCCGACGCGCAAACGGAGACGTAACATAGAGACAGCCTGGCAGCCCGTGACCAAGGCCGGTGCAACTAGGTCCAGAAACCAGGGCTTGATACCGTGACCAAACTCAAAAAAGTATGCTTGTTGTACCCGACGCGCAAACGGAGACGTAACGTAGAGACAACCTGGCAGCCCGTGACCACGGCCGGTGCAACTAGGTCCAGAAACCAGGTCTTGATACCGTGACCAAACTCAAAAAAAGTATGCTTGTTGTACCCGACGCGCAAACGGAGACGTAACTTAGAGACAGCCTGGCAGCCCGTGACCGCGGCCGGTGCAACTAGGTCCAGAAACCAGGGCTTGATACCGTGACCAAACTCAAAAAAAGTATGCTTGTTGTACTCGACGCGCAAACGGAGACGTAACGTAGAGACGGCCTGGCAGCCCGTGACTAGGGACACGAAAAAAGTATCGATACTTTGTGGTATCGAGTACTTTTGTTTTCGATACCGATACTTTTGTACTCGATACTTTGTATTCGATACTTTTACTCAATGAGTAGTTTTTGACAGGTATCGTATCGTAATTAATTCGATAATTAATCTTAGAAATTACTCACTTAAAACTTGGCCTTACGGCCCTAGTTCAATTGTGATAAACCTTCTACAACATTACATTAAGTTAATTCAATTCAATTCAATTCAATCATTTATTGCTTTCCATAAGTATACATGAGTTGTTACAATATTAGTTAAGTTCAAAATCTTTCGTTCCGTTTACAGTTCATCAATTATCATTCCTTTCCTTTATTTAATTCATTTCACTAACAATCACTCACTTGTTCGCCGTTCGTTGTTTGTTTTCTGATATATCAATGCGGTTATGCGGTTGATCATTATTGTGCTTGACTATTATTTTATTTAATAAATCGTAATTTAAAAGTACTCATTATTATTCTGCGTTGACTATCAAAATTGCAGTCATTAGAAGAATGCCGCCTAGTAAAAGTAAACTTTGGCAGTATTTTGTCAAAGTTAATCAACACGAAGTTAAATGCAAGACATGTTTCAAAATCAAAAAAACTTCAGGAAATAACGTCAAACATGCATAAACATTTAAAGAAACACCTTAAACTTAATCCGTCAAGGTAATTTTTTTGTTGATGTTAGTTACAGCTGACTGGCATTGACGTCCTCCTCCTGACTGACGTATGTTCAATAGGCATAGGCATAGGCCCTAAGAAAAGTACTCGATACTTTGAAGTATCGATACTTTTGTCTCGATACTTTTATGAGTACGATACTTTTCTTTCCATACTACTCATGAGTACAGTATCGATACTTTCTATTCAATACCGTGTCCCTACCCGTGACCACGGCCGGTGCAACTAGGTCCAGAAACCAGGGCTTGATACCGTGACCAAACTCAAAAAAAGTATGCTTGTTGTACCCGACGCGCAAACGGAGACGTAACTTAGAGACAGCCTGGCAGCCCGTGATCAAGGCCGGTGCAACTAGGTCCAGAAACCAGGGCTTGATACCGTGACCAAACTCAAAAAAGTATGCTTGTTGTACCCGACGCGCAAACGGAGACGTAACGTAGAGACAGCCTGGCAGCCCGTGACCACGGCCGGTGCAACTAGGTCCAGAAACCAGGTCTTGATACCGTGACCAAACTCAAAAAAGTATGCTTGTTGTACCCGACGCGCAAACGGAGACGTAACTTAGAGACAGCCTGGCAGCCCGTGACCACGGCCGGTGCAACTAGGTCCAGAAACCAGGGCTTGATACCGTGACCAAACTCAAAAAAAGTATGCTTGTTGTACTCGACGCGCAAACGGAGACGTAACGTAGAGACAGCCTGGCAGCCCGTGACCACGGCCGGTGCAACTAGGTCCAGAAACCAGGGCTTGATACCGTGACCAAACTCAAAAAAAGTATGCTTGTTGTACCCGACGCGCAAACGGAGACGTAACTTAGAGACAGCCTGGCAGCCCGTGACCACGGCTAATATGCAAATACGCAACTAGATCCAGAAACCAAGGCTTGATACCGTGACCAAACTCCCACTATAAATATCGGTAGGTAAAGTTATTTCTTTATAGTAAAATTGGTAGCTGTAATGCAGGTAAAGTTATTTTGAAACGTATCGTTAGGTACTTTTTTCGTTACCTAACGCGCTTTAACCAATCCGCGTAGAACGGTTAAATATTTTTTCGGTAAAAACCCACCCCAGGTAACGATACCAAGCATAACGTTTTATAACGGTATCTTCGTGTGTAAAGTATCGTTAAGTACCAAATTTTGAAGGTATTCAAAGCCCTGGTTCAAACGTAGTGTATTAAAAGGTATTCCTTTATTCACCTAAGTATATGTATCATGTGACATTTAGGAAGAAGTTTAAAAACTATTTGGTAAAACTTTGCTGGTGTTGTAAACCGCCTCTGTGGTCTAGTGGTTAAGACCACCGGTTTAGATCCAGAGGTTCCGGGTTCGATTCCCTGCGGGGGGTACATGTTTGTGTACTCGGTTTGGTTGGTGGTAGGACTTGTTTGTCCGCCTGGCTAGCTACCATCATCTTATCTAAATATGTCGCCATAACATCAATGTTTGTAGCATTGTTGTGTTCCGGCAGCTAGAGATAAGATAGCCAGTGCCTCACTAGTTGAGGATCCCGGGTGAAGTGCGCTTCCACCAAATGGCCTTATCATCACTTAACATCAGGTGAGATCAAGGCACTGTGCTTACCCGTAAATATAAAAAAAACCTGGGACCCCGTACAATTTTGTTTCCGTCATATAAACTTAATTTCAAAATGGAGTAAAAGAGACAAAACAAGAAATAACTATTTATGTTTTTTCGTATTAAAGCCAATAGAAGAAAATATTTATAAAATACAGTGAAAATATTAAATGCCTACCCGACCCAGCCAGGATCGAACCTGGGTATTCCGCAATCCGCCGCCGCTGCACTGACCATTATGCTACCGAGAAGGCTGACGTAAGCACTGAATTTTTCCACTGCTTTTATTTAACTGCCAATAGAAGAATGCTATTATAGTCTATCTATACCCAGCGTAATTATACTACGCAATGAATGGAATCAAACGGAGGTATTTAATAAGCACCACCTTATCCACGACCGAATAATGTAGGCCACGGTGGGGTTGTGGGGATGATGGCCCCACCTCCTCCCTCCTCTACGTTTGTGTGAGGACACGACTAGTGCTTTAACCGAATAAATAATTCAATGCCAGGGCCAGAGTCATCTTGAATCTAGATAAATAATTACAGGATATTACGTCGCATCGTCTGGGATATTACACGACGATGACGGAATTAATATAAGTAACAAGGATAACTTGTTGATACTTTTTTTTTTACTCATTATTGATAAATTTAATAAAAATTCTTTCAAACCACCCACGTAATTTACTTACAAAATAGCCCTTTTCAATCAGTTTAAGATTAGTTTAGTATTTAACTTAAAAAATAAACAATAAAAAACCCTTTAAAAATTAAATTCTTAAAAAAAAGTTATACAGAAAAAAATTACAAAAAGACACTTTTAAAAGACGTATTATGCTTACTAGAATTAAAAGCATACAATAACTAATAAAAAAAAACTCAATTAAAATCTAACAACAAAATTTTAATCACATCAGCAGAACACAACACACACTCAAATAATAAAAAAAAACCACACATGTTGAAAAAAATTTTTTTTTTTCATGAGCAGTATTTGAACCTGCACCCTTCTGACATTCCGGGTCAGGTGCTCTTCCAATTGAGCTATCGTGGTTCTGACCAGCCCGCCGAAATTATTCAACACTTTTTACTTTGAAAGCCAAAATTTTTTCAACATGTGTGTTTTTATAATTTGTTCGCAACAAAATTTGCGTTTAAAATTATTTGAACACACACTCAACTTTTAGAAAAAACAAAAAAAAAATGTAGGAAGTGTACACAACACACTCTTCATTAACTGAAGTGCGCGTAAACATTCTTCAAACACTATCTAGCATGCTGTTGCAGAATAACCGGCTACAAAGCCAGCCCTCTGTGCTGCATGCGGGTTCGAACCTGAGAACGCGGGCTGATAAGCCTACATCGAACGCCCGCCGCCACCGTCGCCATCAGGCCTAGTGAAGAGAGCGACGAAATACGACAATACGTTTGGTCAGTGTGACGTCATCAATCTCACTCGATACGGTAGAACCCGTTAGTTTAATTTAGCACCATAAACCTATTTAACTAAGCTTTCTGATGGGGGTCATGTAGGACTTTTTTTATAGTTTTAGTTCTTTTTAGTTTACTTGTAAGTAGATTAATTTACGAAAATACTTATGGTAATTTAAATACAATTTATATAACTAAAATTTTGTTTCTATTCAATACCAGCTTTATAATAAATCATAAATATTTATTGTTTTCTCATGTGGTATTTACAAGATGTTACATAATTAAAAGCGTCATACTCGTACATAAATTATTATGACACAGTTTGGACAAAACAATTAATATTTTAGCATTATGTAAAATTGGTACTTTAAATAGTTATTTTACATAACATTCAAATAAAGTAAACATAGTAATAAATAATGTTAGAAAAAAACTTAATATATATAATCAGAAAGGCTGATTTACAACAGTATAGTTTCAGGAACGAGGCTAGAATATAACGGGAGACACTAACGCGCGCGGGACTCATCAGCGAAGCAATAATCGAATACGAGCGTCCAAAGCGATAATCAACCGGTAACATTGTTAACTCACAATGGATATCTCGCCGATACATAGTAACAGACTAGTGGGGCAAGACACAAAAAAAAAAACGTTAATAAAAATGCATAATAGTAAAATGAAAAGTATATATTCAATTAAGGCACAATAGTGCACTTATGAACGTCGAGTACATGCCTTAAAGATAAAGAAAAATATATATATTATAAAACTAGCAGCCCGTTCACGACTTCGTCCGCTTGAGTGAAACTGAAGAGCCGTTTTCCATAACGGTTTAAAAAATCTTACCCTATTGCAGTGCCACACCATCAAGGGATCCACTCAAACACACACAAAAAGTTTCATCAAAATTGATCCAAACGTTTAGATGAAGTTCACTGACGTACGGAAAAGTTATATAATATTTTCTATACTCTCTAGCTCGGCAATAAAAAGTACCGATCAAAATTATGTAATGTTTTGTTTGTACAGCACATCTAATTGATATACCGACAGCAGTGCCATCTACCGGACCCGATTGTGTTTTCACAGCATCCAGGAACCCATTGAAATATACACACAAAGTTTCATCCAAATCGGTCCAGCCGTTTAGGACGAGTTAGGTGATCAACACACAGTTTGTATTTACAACCTATGGAATGGCACATGTCAATTATGAAGATCAAGAAAAACATGGGACCAAGATGGGATCCTTGCGGGACCCCTGAAGGAACCGCAAACTCGTGAGATTGGTACCCACGAAGTGCGACCAATTGTGATTGACATATCATATTAATATTCGACCTTAGACACTTGTATTTTTCTATATCCACCTACACATGATGAAATTTTTAAGATAATAAGATCCCTTAATAATACAGCATATCGGTTAGCTCGGTTTGCAAAACGCTATAAACGCTAAATCTTCGTTTGATAGAGGTAACGTAACCTAATTTTTAACGTTTTACAAACCTGCTTTATAACATTTTACATTTCAGTATCCCAAACAAAATTCTACGAGTATTCTCTCAATCCAATAAGACAATTTTGATGAAACGTTAAATGCTTAAGCGTAATACAGAGATGTTGGTAATAAATAGAAAACTTAAAAAAAGAGTTGTATAAATGAATTGATGCGACTTAAAGTCTACTATAAAAAGTTTTAATTGACAAAAAAAATTACGCTTTTTTCGCATTCAACCCGTGCCAATTTATTAAAGGACCCATTAAATATTAATATTTGAACGTGTAGCACATAAGTGCTGACACAGAGCCGATCAATAAGCTTCGATCATCCTACAACCCAGAATTGTAAATTTATGAGCAAATACAACCAGTCCCACTGTCAGAATGGAAGGTGGAAAAAAACTACGAGTTTTTGTCAACCAAAACATTGGTTGACAAAAACTCGTGTACTCAAAATATATGACATAGAAATATCAAAAACAAAAACTATTAAAAAGAAAACAATGAGGAAGTAAAAATGTATTATAAAAAAGCTACTTCCACTCAAAGGAGACTACATATAAGACTATGGATTCCTAAAGTTTACAAGCATGTCATTAAGTCCTACTTAAGTCCCTAAGCAAGTTATGTGCCAAAATAAGCTCACTTTGATTAAAACGATAGACGATAGGTATCATCATAATCAGCCCACATCAATCCACTCCTGGACATGGCCTCTTGCCACGGAGCCCGATCTTCGGCTACTCTCATCGAACCGCTGTCACCCACTTTGCGTATAGGAAATCAATAAATAGGTATAAGAGAGGTATATATGCAAGATACAAATTAATTATATGACAACTAATACCTAATAAATAACATTAGTAGTAATGTAAACTGACAGAATAAGCAGTATAACACATTTGAGCTTGTTCACTAATATTATGTGGAAAACCCCACGAAAAGTATAAATCGAAAAGTATTATTTCAAGGCGCAAGCTGTTTGTATCCAGCTTACTTTTGGTTTTCGGTACATTTATCTATACATAATTATAAAATGATATCAAACAACCATTGATTTATAGAAAAAGGGCAACGCTTTCAAATTTATTACAGCTTTAAACTTATCTTTGTCACGTATTCGCTACGGGGGTCAAGTTAGTGCTATCCATTTGGATTTTAGTAAAGCTTTTGACAATAGTGACCATACGACATGTCCTATTTGAGTTATCGAACTCAAAGTTATTGTATGCGTGCGTGCGTGCGTGCGTGCGTGCGTGCGTGCGTGCGTGCGTGTGTGTGTGTGTGTAGGTGTAGTTTTAGGTGGTCAATGCGTAATAAACAAGGACTATTGCTAAATAAATGGCGTAGTAAAAAAGCAATTAAAAATAACTACAGAAACGTCTCAATACCCGTTTAACAGGGGGATCTAATCCTACCTAGCTCGGGCACCAGTTCTCTCCAACTTTAGTTTTGTAAATATAAGATACACAAATTACACAATGTAACAATTGGAGAGAAAAAATAAAGATTTTATTATTATCTCCTTTATTTATTTTCTTTCTTAAAACTAGATTTTTACAATATTTTAATATAAAAACAATAAAACATTATAAAAACCTAATCCTAGAGTACCACCAGCAGCCACCATTATTATTATTATTAATAGCTCGGATGTAATAACTGCTGTCCGAATTGCCAAAGGTTCTAGTCTCATCTCAGGCAAGACGCAAGGTGTGATTAGACCCTTCAAAGAGTTTATACCGAACTAAACTGATAAGTTAGTAAAAGGTTAAAAAAAGGTGTTCTAAAATCATTAATGTTCAATCGGTTTTTCTATGAACATTCCATATTGGTTTACGAGACAATTAATATCTTTCTTTGGCACAGAAGCCTTGTAGAACAAAACATTGATGCCGGAAATAAACAAGCTGTCCATTTTCCTATCTCTCCAGTTTAAACTCCGGTCGCGGCGTTTACCCTCATTCTCGGGGAAAGTTTCGCTCGCCGACTGGTAACATTTAAGAGTGCCATTTTTTCTTGGAACTTAGGGCTAAATTCAGTTTGGAAACTGCTTTAAAGTTCGTAACTTGTGCGGTGTCAACCTATGCAAGCGAATTTCCAAGGAATTTCCATCCGAAAATTATCTTTCTCAGCTATTACCAATATTCACATTGAGTACTCCAATTAAATTCATTCATTCATTAAAAGTAAAGTCTTAAAGGGCTTATGTGTTGACCTATTTTTGTTTTAAACTTTTTAAAACAACAATAATAATCAAGATTTCGATTATAGTACACACACATTTCGTCCATGCATATCTATATTTATTATTCTATGTAGTACGATTTTTTATTATTCTTCAAACATCTGTGCATTGGTGACACAATAATGGTACCTATATTTCTAAGATACTCTTTGAAAAATTTGGCTTCAAAATAATATGATAAAAATGAATGTCCTGCTATGATAGGGCATTTTCCAATATTTTTGACGCTGTAAGGGAGAAAAGAGCTTGACACTGCTGGCATAGTAACATTCACAAGAGCTACTTATAGCCTAAACTAAATAAATGATTTTGAATTTTTGAATTAATGATGAAATTAATATAAAGAATAAATCAAGCAGATAATACAATAACAATATTCATGATAAAGATAGCACACGTTTCCAGGTATCTATTCCAAATTTAAAATTATCAAAGAAAGAGTAACCGGTTACGTGCAGAAATCCCCAAATAATGGTTATCCTACAGTAATTATGCGGCAGCTTTAACTTCGGCCGAGAACCCATAATTAATTAAAGTTTTAAGAGTGATAATCGCTTGATTGCGGCGCTATTAGCCGCGCTCGTGTCATCGGGACATTCGCGAGATATATTAAAATTAATTACAGCCAAATGGAGCGATAACATTGATCGATTGCGGAACAGAAAGAATTTTCAAAACAAATCTTTTGTGTAGGCAACTAGTGTCGATTTTTGTCTAAAGTCCGCTTGGGTAGATACAACCATCTTATCTAAGTATGTCGCCATCAATGTTGGTTTAAAATCGATGACGTCATCAGCATCTTTGATGTTTGTCATCATAATGTTCTGACAGTTACAGATAAGATAGCCTATTCAACAGTAGTTGAGAATTTCGGGTAAAGTGCACTTCCAGCTTTGAATTCACACTTCTTTCTCACTCATCATCACCTAATATCAGGTGAGATTAAAGCCAAGTGCTTATCTGTCGATTTATTCGTTGCAAACATACATAGAAACAAAACTACTTGTTGGAAATAGAAAGGCGGTGTTTTTACATAAAAGTGTTGTTTTAACCTTTGATTGAGAAGTCGATGGCGGGCTATGTACTGTGTAGGATAGCGATTGCGAATACTGAGTGATTCCTTACAAAGGTAATGAATGATTTCTTTTGATAGGTGATTTCATCAATCGTTGTCATCTTATTTGTAGGCTAATGACGACGATGATGATGATGATGATGATGATGGTGATTCAGTAATTGAGATATTTATTTACCATTACGTATTTTTATATACTAATATTATAAAGAGGAAACCTTTGTATTTTTGTATTGTGTGTATGTTTGCAACGAATAAACTCAAAAACTACTGAACCGATTTAAAAAATTCTTTCACCATTAGAATGCTACATTAGCGCTGAGTAACATAGGCTATATTATAAAAAAAAAAAAAGAAATGCGGTACGTAGTCCGCCAGGTCAGCTAGTAAGTAATAAAAAAGACGCAAAGCATGAAGATGGGGCTCAATGGCGCGCCCTGGGAGAAGCCTATGTCTAGCAGAGTCTGCGATAGACTGATGATGATGATGATTATAATTACGACACATGACGTTGAACAAAACTCATAAGCTTTAAAACACCACTTATCGAGTGCGCTAAAGTATTACTCGTATATACAAAACAGCATTAAAACGACAAATGTACCTCAACTTACACATGCGGACAATTAAGAGAGGCTTTAAAAAAGCTTTCGCGGACCGTGCTTAAACCTAAAAACGTCATAAAAACCACCCAAGATGAACCCCCTCAGATTAAACACATAATCGTCCGCATACAGCCCCGCCAGTACACCAGCACAATATAAGGAGACTGCAGAAGGTTAGCTTCAACCATTTTCTTTTCTTTTTTCTATACCTGGCTCGGCAAATGACTCCACTCCACCTGATGTTAAGTGGAAACGGAGTCCAGACGCAAGGACAACTGGTGCAGCGCGAAAACAACGCAGCATCAGTCACTCTCACCCTGCCGGCCCACAAGGCGCTTCTTCACGCCTCCTTTGAGAACCCCATGTCATAGGAAGGAGGGAAAACGTGTGCTAGTAGACTATTCCATCTTTTGGAAGTGCGACAAAGAAACGTGTCACCAAATTTCTTTGTGCGCGATGGAATGTTCGAGACAGTACAGCGGTGACTCCGGAGAACACCACGCGTACTTCTATGGAGGAAGGGAGAAGGTGGGATAAGGTAAAAGAGTTCTTCAGAGCACTCGCCGTGGTATAACGGTACTCGTAGAAGACACTGAGTGAAATTGCAGGGGTTCGAGAGACTTAGTGACCTCTGCATTGCCGATAATGCGTATAGCGCGCCGCTGCAAGTCCAAGGCATCGAGAAGGTACTTTGCGGAACCGTCCCAGAGGTGCGTACAATACTCCACGCAAGACCGCACCTGCATTCTATATAAAAGACACAACTGATCTGGCTTGAAGAATCTTCGCACCCTGTCCAGGACACCGAGTTTACGTGAGGCTGTTTTTATCACGACTCCGATTTAGTCCCTCTGGTTCAGATCGCAGCGAATCTCCATACCGAGCATGTTAATACTGCTCTGCAGGCCGAGTGATGTGCTTCGAAGAGTGGGAAGGGGTAGGAATCTGGACTTTTTGGTCGCCCATCCGATGACCGGCTCTAGCGAAAGTTGCTTAACCTCAGAAATCCTGGACCGGGCGCGTTTACCACTGCGTCATTGAGCTCCTCAGAATCTCGGGACAGCTCGCAAGAGTCCGAGTTCCTTGTCCGAAATACTTTCGAGCAGACAGTGAAACACTATTATTATTATTATAACTAATTTTAGTGTCATCAATTTAATATATTTTTTTACATCTTACGGTGCGTTACTTGAGCCCCTTTGTATGAAGCTAACCTTTTGCAGTCTTCTTATTTAGTGAGACGAGTGTATGAAGCCACAATGGCCACAGGGCAGGGGGGGTCAGCGATCCCTTTTTGCGCGGCATGAATACAACCTTTTTCTTGGACTCATAATGACTTGGGTTGGGCGGCGTCGTCGACGTGACATACTAACCTCAAGAGTATCAAGACATGTTTAACCACCTATGTGGTGTAGTGGTTAATTCAATGGTCAGTCCCAAAGGTTCTGGTGCGATTACCAGAGCTACACTGTTAACATCTGGGTTGCTACCGCCATTATATCTAAGTTTGTTGCTTTTTGAAAAACAATGTTTGTATAAGTTTTGTGTTCCGTCAGTTCATTAGGATATGATAACGATATTTAAATCTAATAATATAATATACTAGCTGTGCCCTGCGGTTTCACCCGCGTTAATTAGCGACTGTTCCACTCCTATTAATCATAGCGTGATGTAATATAGCCTATAGCCTTCCTCAATAAATGGACTATTCAACACAAAAAGAATTTTTCAATTCGAACCAGTAGTTCCTGAGATTAGCGCGTTCAAACAAACAAACAAACAAACTCTTCAGCTTTATAATATTAGTATAGATACGAGTTTCTTTAGCCAAAAATTCTAATCCTCATACACTCTTTTATAATAGACCAGCTGACCCGGCAGACTTCGTACCGCTTTGACAGTTTCCATCAATGAGTTAAATATATATCAATGGTTTCCATGACAACAAAACAAACAAATCATTTTGTATTGGAAAATTAAATTGTCGTTTTTATTATTTTATTTAATATATATTTTTTAATATAGTTATTACTATGTTACTAGCGCTAATGTAGCATTATAATGGTGAAAAATTTTTTGAATCGATCCTGTAGTTTTTGAGTTTATTCGTTGCAAACATACATACATACAAAAATACAAAGGTTTCCTCTTTATAAAATATTATAAAGAGGATGATAATAAGTATAGATAAAATGTCAAACAACTAATAAGTATTCATGAAAATTAATTGGATTTTTTAATTTAAAAAAATGCGGTCTATTCAAAATTATTAAATATAGTAAAATTATTAATTAAGAAATTTCATAAACACTTTATTTTAAGTATTAAAGAATGTAAGTATTTGTTTTTTTTAATAATGGTAATTTCTTTTATTGTCCGCCAACAAGGTGGACTGACGATCTGATGAAGGTCACGGGAAGCCGCTGGATGCGAGCAGCGGATAACCGGCCGTTGTGGAGATCCTTGGGGAAGGCAGACGTCCAGCAGTGGACGTCTTTTGGCTGATATGATGATGATGATGATGATTATGAATTTATTTTCTACATACCAAGACATGCTGAATCGTATCAGAACAATAGCAGCTCGTACTGATTATATTCAAGTAGGTGTCTCACCGTAC
The DNA here is from genome assembly GCA_963082485.1 of Eudonia mercurella. Lineage (NCBI taxonomy): Eukaryota > Metazoa > Arthropoda > Insecta > Lepidoptera > Crambidae > Eudonia > Eudonia mercurella. Next base: position 415,262 of record OY720048.1, read on the forward strand.
GTTATAATTATAATATGCCGCCATTGCCATCACCGCCCTAATAACTAATTACACGCACCTATTATGAAGTTGTAGACTAGCGACACTAGGTGTTGAGTGTGGTACCTCGTTACCTCATTAACAAGCTAAGCGGTTCGTGAGAATGGCGCAAATGGTAACACTGTTAGTGCGCGGTAACAAGGAGTGAGAATTAATCTATTGTTAGAATAACTTGATTAATTCCCTGAGAATATAAGTAAAGGGGGAGCTCGATGGCGCAGTGGTTAACGCACCCGGTTTGCTAATGCTGAGGTGAAGCAACTTTCGCAAAAGACCGGTCATCGGCTGGGTGACCAAAAATGTATCATCTCAGGCTCCTTCGTGCTTCGGAAGACACGTAAAGCCGTTGGTCCCGGCTGCATTAGCAGTCGTTAACCACCACCAATCCGCACTGGGCCCGTGTGGTTGTTTTGTCCATAAAAATGAGCTGATGATGTTGATGATTAATTTCTTAATACTAAAAGAAAAGTGAGTAATGTTTTTGCGTATCTTTACCACCTTTTATCTGTAGATTAGTCATCGACCCAAACTAGCAGATATGCATACACTCTAAGTAAATTTTAACACTACATAATCCAACACATTTGGTCTTTGAGAAAATATCTATACAATAGGATCTTGGTCTATTGTTTCTATAATTAACTTGGACAGCTAAGGAGTGGAATTCCCTTCCGGCGGATTTGTTTCCTGATACGTACAACCTGGACATTTTCAAGAGAAGGGTGAACAGGCATTGTCTAGACCAGTATGCTACATCCTAGGCCGCATCATCACTTGGTGGTCATCACAGGTGAGATCGCGATACTTAAAAAAAACCTCTATTCAATACTCTGTACCTCACTCGATCTAGTAGGTCCCATCAAATTCGAACAAAGCAATTCAAAACAACGATGCTTGGCGTCAGATACAATAAAAAACGGCCCATTGCTTTGGGTTATTTTTCCCTTTAGAGATGAAAATAAATATAATGATAAACGGAAAACCTTGCTTCTACTATACCGGTACGAACCCTAATAAATAGTATTAGGCAGAGCTTTTCGTTGTATGGTGAGTTCTTAACTTGTTTTTGTTTGAGCCGCGAGCTCTTCGAAACGTCACGATTAAATAATAATATGTGAAAAAAATTGATTCAGAAAGGCAAACTAAAATAAACGAGGTATTCCACGAAGCACACCCCACACAGTTCCGAAAAAAGCGTTTCAACAAAAACAAACCTAACAAAGTTTGCAAAATAATTTACTTATAATATTTCGCCAGACTTTTTCCCGTGACGAATTATATTAATTCAAATTGTCCAAATGCTAGGAAGTGGACGAGACAAAGTGGTAGATTGAGCGGAACTTCTCAAATTGTTAAGATACGCTCGTGATGGAGCGCTAAGGCGGCAAGGGGTGAGGCCACGAAACCAGCGACATCGACAAACCACCGCTAACACTAACACCTATTCTGTATACCAAGGAGTTCCTAACAAACATTTTCTGATTTACCACAAAACGATGGCATTTTTATTATGAGAGAGTTTGTTTATTGCCTCAAACGGCATTTTCAGCTTCACCGGGCTTTTTTGGAGGCGACGAGAAACTTAAAGGGTTCCTCAAGCCGTGTGAAACGAAGCACCTTCGGAGGTTTTCTAGAGGGAACGGCATCACGCACTAGTGCGTGTCCCCGTGCCCTGATAAAGTGCCTGGATGGGTACTGAGAAGTGGCTGGCTTACAACTCCGCCACCAAAGAGGACATTTGGTAGTCGACTTTAGAGTTGACGGCCCGAGCAGTGGCAACTGCGAGTTGTACTCTTAGTGCAACGAGAAGTGAACGAGCTTACAGCTCCGGTAACCTATATTGGATATTAGGTAGTGAACTGTGTATGTCTAGACGGGGCCACTAGCTCGAGACACTAGTCTTAAAAGTACCGGTTGAAGAATGCGCTTCGGTGCGTCCTGATATGGCGTTGTAACCTGACGCAGATGGTCCCTTGTGCTTGCGCAAGGACGTCTGACACCTAATTTTATAACCTGACGGTTGGTGGGTGGTGTCAGTATAAACTTTAAAGTCGTGTGTAAGCGGGTTGTCCCCGTGTCGTACTAGATTCTCCGAAGGGTTCGGATCGGATCGGAAAAACGATGGCTCAAGTTAGACAATGCTCAAAACAGATGCTGTCACTCTTTAGCTAATATTATTAGACAGAGACACAATATTTTAAACATGTATTTAGCTGTTGTTTAACTTTAAACACTGTTTTGTGGTACAAGGGAAGGGGTGTTATGGATCGAAGTGCTAATGGGAGATGGGTTTACCTCGGCAGGCCCCACTTCGATAAGATAACAAACATAGGACTGAGGACTCCTTAGAGTAGTTACTTTATAGTAAACTCTATTATCTGGCAGCAACTCGCCAATCGACTATAATACTGCACTGGTTTTGGGGTCGCCATTTTTAAAATAAATAACTGTGTATGGCGATTCCACCTTCGGCCTAACTGTCATTTATCAACAGTGATTCTGCTATTTTAAAACGTTCATAATCGAGGTCTAGCAGCCTGCGTTTGACAATTGGACTAAGGGGGAATCAGGATACTGAAACACGACTGTGAAATACTGCGAATAGCCAAATTGAGACCCCAAACGTTGTGATAGACAAATAAAAAGAAGTTATCGACAACCATCATAGCTGATTTTCTGGTCATAACACCTACAAATTTGTTATTTATGCCCTTTAAAGGAGGTCAATCCTTTAACAAAGCCAATGCTTGAGTCAGTTTACGTTGGTAGTCCGTCCATTGGTCCACACCCCCACTCTGCTACCGGCATCCATCACCCGCCAGCCACCGCGTTTCTCCTGGCCCTTCCAACAAATGGCGGGCAGTTTATTCGACTCCATCTAGATGTAGTCCGAGATTGGTGCGCACTCGCGGCTATCAGCCGAGCGCTCATAATTATATCAAATGGCCGGCAATTTGTCAAACTTTACCGGAATTTGCCGAGCTAGTGGAGTGGCCGAAATATTTGCTTTGGGACGCGGGTTAAGGCATTGCGGCTGAGTTTCTGTGAACATTTGACAAATATCCAAAAAATAATAATTTGAGGTACTGTTTGGTGATGTATAAAAACAGAACGTCGTTGTCAAAGCCTAGCCTAAATCAAAGTTTTTGCAATTTTCACTTATACTTATACCACTGACCGAAGTTACGAACAAAAATTTGCAAAAGTTTGCTGCAAGTTGGTACTTTCTCGGTACCTTATTTTTACGTCCAATTATGTCAAAGTTTACTTTCGGCACGTAGCAGATACCTATTTGACAACGACAGAAGCTGCCCAGCATCATATACGGACTCGCGTCATCCATCCATCAGCAACTTCGACCTTAAAGCGAAACTACCACTACAAGTCTTTAAGCAAAACTACCACTACAAGTCTTTAGGCGAAACTACCACTACAAGTATTTAAGCGAAACTACCACTACAAGTCTTTAGGCGAAACTACCACAACAAGTCTTTAGACGAAACTACCACTATCTTTAGGCGAAACTACCACAAGTTTTTAGGCGAAACTACCACTATCTTTAGGCGAAACTACCACTACAAGTCTTTAGGCGAAACTACCACAACAAGTCTTTAGACGAAACTACCACTATCTTTAGGCGAAACTACCACAAGTTTTTAGGCGAAACTACCACTATCTTTAGGCGAAACTACCACTACAAGTCTTTAGGCGAAACTACCACAACAAGTCTTTAGACGAAACTACCACTATCTTTAGGCGAAACTACCACAAGTCTTTAGGCGAAACTACCACTATCTTTAGGCGAAACTACCACTACAAGTCTTTGCTTAATGACAAAATGACACCAACATCAACAACTGTCCTCATTAATTTAATGAGATGAAAAATAAGATGACATCAAAGATAAGATAAAAAAAATAAAGATAAGCAATGTCAACAATCACATAAAAGTGGCAGAACAGTGTACAAACAACAACACAATTAAGCTACAAACATTTCAATTAAAAAACAAAATGGACTAGTCTATTCCAATTAGTGTGCGGCTTTAATTCCATTGGATCGTACCGAACCCGTGCAATGTATTCAATTTCTTTTCGTACAGTTGCAAAAACAAACGGATTTACAAACATCCAATTTCAAAGAAAAACTACTGGTGCATTTTTGCGCCTGCCACATAAAACGCGGCAATGGCGCCGGATTGCACGAAACGCGCACCGTTAGGTAACAACCAGGCGTTATTCTGCGCATAGGTTGAAGTTTAGACTTAATGAAAAATCATAGCAATTACACTATGAGAATAAACTCTATGACATTTTCTTTTCAATAAATAAACTGAATTTTAAACTATTAAATAATGTTTGAAACAATCAAGCTGCTTGCTGTAGTAACAATAAAATAAAATGAAAATAAATAAAAAAAATTATTTATTTCAGACCGAGATCCATATAAAAGTGTTAGTACTAATGTATACTAGTATTATTAGTTAGTATATTCTTATAAACTATGTTAGTGTAAAATCATGGTGTTAGAATACAATCTTATAAAACTAGGTGTTAGTATTAATTATTTGAGTTTATCATTTAAAATTAGTTGGGGGCGGTGATCACAAATCACTCTCCGCACAAAACTTTTCCACATTGGCGAGTCACGCCTATCAGCAACAGTATTCAGGATGGCGTTCGAACTGTCCCTAATTCTGCGAATAAGGGATGCTGTTTTTTTGCGGATGATTGCGCCAAAACCATCTGTTTCATATTCAGCAAACATTCCAAATGTTAATGTTAGTTTAACTAACAATGTTAATGTAATAGTTTAACAGGTTATGAAACATTAGTAGCATTGTAATTACTTTATCATATTCTTATATAAGTCCTGGCCTGAGCCCGACAGTGGGATAACAATATCTTACAAGTCCAGTACTTTATAGAAATTTGATTGCACGAACTTCTTTCAGGTTTTGGAGTACCTTACTCTTAACTAGTGGCAGCCATTATTCTTTCTCAATGCAAGGAAGTCACAATACACTAGCTTTATAAAAGACACGGCCCGTCTGGTACACAGCTGGGAATTAATCAAGGACAATTAAACGGGAAGAACGGGGGAGATAAATGGCCGCTCAGAGGCGATGGGTTTGATTCCGGCAGCGGATTGCGATCCTTACGGGGCAGATTAATATCTTACAGTATATACCTTGACGAGGCTGGGGCGCCAGTGTACACTGAATTACAACATAGCGGGTGAGAGAGAATCATTAAGTAACTAAGTGAAGTGAAGTGAAGAACTGCTGTATTGTACTAGCATTCAATTTACACTAGATATCAATATTTTTTTTAAGGTGGAGCCTGTATGATATACAGGCGTTATGATTAACGCGGGGTAAAACTCTATATGAGAGCAGTTCACACAAATTTTATAAAGAATATATAATACACTAGCTGACCCGGCAGACTTCGTACCGCATTTTTTTTAATATAGCCTATGTTACTCAGCACTAATGTAGCATTCTAGTGGTGAAATCGTTCCAGTAGTTTTTGAGTTTATTCGTTGCAAACATACATACATACATACATACATGCATACATACATACATACATACATACATATAAAAATACAAAGCTTTCGTCTTTATAATATTAGTACTTATAGAAGAATAAAGTTGGAACGTATTATGAACTACATTATAAACATACAAACTACAATATTATAGCAAAGCCAATAGTAGCTATAGTATAGTACTATCTCTTGGCTTGCCCGTGGTAGGATTCTACCTAGGTACATCCTATAATCCTGAACGGCGACTACCCTATTTCTATTCCAAGCCATAATGTTCATTGTTTTATTATTATTAAATTATTCATCATCATCATCACCTCAGCCAAAAGACGTCCACTGCTGGACAAAGGCCTCCACCAAGAATATTAAATTATTATTGTAGTTACTAAATTCAGTAAAATAAGAACTAAAGTTTTAGCAACGCTTGATGTCCTTGGTTTTGCAAGAGCTCATGGTCTTCGGTGGTGCTTCCCATCAAGCAAGCCATATGCTTGTTTGGCAGTTATATGTATAACATTAAAAAGCGTTGCGTTATAAGTATATATGTATATATCAAGTTTTTCAGAAGGCTCCGATATCGGAAACACAATACAATTATTGGTATTGTAAATTAATCAACCAACCAGCCAGTACTGGCGCCCCACCCCGCCGTGACGCTCTATAGACCGTTTTCCATTACTACTTTATTGTCATTGTTCAAAAGCGTGTTTTCCCTTTGATAGCGGACGCTTTTGTGCTACATTCAAATATGACATCGAATTCAATAGGTTACCGCCGGCCGCCGTGACCTAGATCTTTACAGGAACAATTGATGTTCGCGCCAAAAACGCGACGGTATCATTCAAATAAAAGATACGCCGCCGCCGGCAAATATGTGTGCAGGTGCATTCGGTCACTGAGTTCTCAACGATCGGTCCGCCCGTGACGTCGCGTTCAGCACAAGCCGATTCGATCAGCCATAGAGAAATATAATTATACCATCAGCTGTCAGCTCAAGAACCTTCTAGAACTACTCGTGAATTGCCTACCGACCGCTTCATAAAGTGCGTGTGCGCGAAATAAGCGACTTCTACCAGCTCCACTCCTCTATCCTCACGACAGTCGTGTCGTGGCTACGCCGTCAACGTCAGCTCACCAAGTAAGTCCGAAATATCATCATCCATCCCTCCTCAGCTCCTCAATCCTTCAGCTCCCGTCGTTGTGTCGGTATTGCCTTCCCGGCAGCCGATACAATTGAAATTTAAACGAAAATATTTGTAATAACAATGAAAAGAGCTTTCATATCCAAAACAGCTGTAAGTATAATTTAATAAAGCCGGCACATCGCTAAATCGGAAACTAGCGAGCGTAAAAATTCCCGAACGATGTCTCAGTCGACAATAAATGTGAAGAAATTTCCGAACAATATCTTCGCCTACAATAAATGCGAAGTCATTCAATAATCACGGCCCCACCAAGGGAGGACGTCGGCCCTACCAAGGGAGGACGTTTCGGGTCCCAGTTGAGGGCGAAGTCGACATATGTTACATATTTATGATTTTTAAATATTTTACGCAACCATATGTATTTAGAACAAGCACAGCCACCAATCAAATATGTTCAAGTTAAAATCAACCAGCTTCAGGAAGCGCGAGTGGAAATCGAACCCACGACCTTCGGATAACAGGTCCAACGCTCTGACCGCTGCGCTACCAAGGCCCCTGTTTATTTTCTAGAAAATTTTAACTTGTAAGCATTGTGATTGCATTTCAAAACACGTAAATTTTCGAAATTCCACGTGGCACCCCCTTAATCTGAGACCAGTCATCATACCTACCTTCATCATCATCATCAGCTCATTTATGTCCCCACTGCTGGGGCACGAGCCTTCCCTATGGATGGATAGGGAGAACGGGCCATAAATCACCACGCGAGCCCGGTGCGGGTTGGTGGTTGTTAACGACTGCTAATGCAGCGGGGACCAACGGCTTAACGTGCCCTCCGAAGCACGGAGGAGCTCGAGATGATACATTTTTGGTCACCCATCCGATGACCGGCCTTTGCGAAAGTTGTTTAACCTCAGCACTCGCAGACCGGCGTTAACCACTGCGCCATCGAGCTCCTACCTACCTTACTAGACGACAAAGGCAGATTATTTATTATTATTTATTTATTATTAAGCACATACAATAACGGTTCTGTTAACAATAATTATGTCCCGCAAAACCGCCTCGGCGGATTGACAAAGGATTATACTACAAAGGTCTATAAGAAGATTGGATAAAATCCATTTGATCGAACCCAGTTATGCGGACACTGGCCACAACTGGCCTAGTATCTACAGAGACGCGACATCGCTAAAGAAAACTATTTAATACCAACATTAATGTGATTCTTTACGGCTTTCGAGAAGGTGCTTGCAGTTTTCCATTAAAATAAAACTATTAAAAAGTTACCGGCCATTCAGAGGCGTTATTAAAGTGCTAATTACGGCAGATGTAATCACCGCACAATGCGGAGGGCCCTCGGGGGCGGGGATCAGTCTTACCAGGTGCTCTGAACCACAAGATAAGTTTGCAGAAGGTAAGCTTCGTATCCGCGCTCGAGCAACGCAGATCTAAACCTCTCACGAGCCTAGCTGTTGCGAGATTCCGTGCCCGAGCGCGGTAAGTACGAGGGCAACATTGAAAGTTTTTAGAACTGGCCACTTGTAAACGATATAATAAACAAGTGCGTGTCGGGCCACGCGCAGTGTAGGGTTTCGTAGCCCATCTCAATAATGCGTATATTTTTAAATGGCTCTTACACTTAAATGTAGATACTACAGGTTGTATATCATTTCTCACTTCTCATTTCTATTATCATTCATCATCATCATCATGCTGGAAGGAAATATTGTTTATTTATTTTATTACTTGTAAGAACTGATACTTCTGCAGTTTCCTTATTTGTGTCTGAGCTCTCGACGGGAGAGCAACGCTGTTAGCTTATTCGTTTGAGCCACTCCAGCTAAACTACTGCAAAACGGCGCTGAAGTACCGTAGCACAGATTAAAAGCATTCAAAGTTTATGAGTAGAGGATCGAACAATCTAACTTTATTTTCAGAAAATAGGTTTTTATAGTACTGTCTCGAGCATTCACATGTATACAGTTTGGACTCTAGTCTAGGGCAGCTCGCTCCATCTTAGACCTCATCTACGCTCACCATCAGGCGAGATCGAGGTCAAGAGCTGTCTTATAAGACATAAAAAAAAAACTCTAATTCGATTATTTTTTTACATGTTAATGTGCGTGACTATACCCGTAGAACGGGGTCACTCCAGAATCAAGGGTAACATTAATCGTTAGTATTATTTTCTAAAGTTTACGCGAACACTACACATTGAAATGAAACAACTTTTAATTTTTATTTATTTATTTTAACTTTTAATTTAATAGACGCGAGTAAATCCGTAAAAGTTGTTTCATTTCAATTAATCGCTAGGCTAGTAGATATGGATCTGAAAATAATAATACATTTATAATTGATTTTAATATTCTAACACTAAAGTGTCCCAGGCGTCCCTATTGCGTCGCACCGATATATCAAGCCGTGCGGTTTACATAACATCAAACGTTACTATGGATTTAAAAGTAACCCCAATTTACCTTATGAAAAAAGTGATGTCCATTAGAAAATGTAATAAAAATAATATACATATTTACTTTTCCCTTGTACCTATATGAATTTTATAATGTAAAATTTAAACTGTAATTTCTATATACAATAAAGGATTAATATTCATATATAGAAGTAAATCTAAAGAGTGTTACCAGTGTCAGCGTCAAGCAAACGTACCTGCAAAACAAAAAAAAAACAACATTAATTTATAACCATATTTCGGACATGTTCAACGGACATATCGTATTATGGGTTTTTGATGGTCTGCTATATCTGCGGTGGCAGAAAACATAACATATTGTTGTTTAAACACATAAGGTCGCTTACAAAACAAACAAAGAAACATTTATTATATAGCTACTTATAGAAGATATCCAGGCTAGGTGACGTTTCGGACACATTATATTAGGTCGCAGTGTCCGAATTGACACTTTTTAATTTTATCTTTTTTTTTTCACTGACGATTCGGACACCAATAACCGGCTAAGCGCTATATAGCTCTTACATGTTGACTAAAAACTAAATCTCAAGAACTACAAAGCCTACAAACTTGAAAAGCAGGTAGAGTCACTTGAAATACTTAGTCCTTGAAAAATGTAAACATCCAATAAGAAAGGACACTTCGACACCTCGCTTTGTGAACATTCAAAAAGGCTGATCCTTACTGGTGCTGTCATAAGGTCGAAAATACGTAGTGCCTGCGACAATTGAGACCGCAAATTTAAAAAAAAAACAAAAAAATATAATATTTTTTTTAAACTATTGATTTTATTTATTAAAATATGTAGCTACTAAATTACGAATATTGATGTTATCAATATATTTAACTGGTTTCCAAGCATATCAATTAAGTAATTATGTTGTAATTTGAACAATCGTGTTTTTTTGACGTGATAACGTCTTATAAATTGATAGACCCGGCTGCATGCACGAAAAAGTTCCGCGTTACCTCGCTCGCTAATTATCGCTCGCTAATGCCGCGGCATTAGCGAGCGATATGACGCGGCATTAGCGAGCGATATCTATGATATAGATATGGTTTTCGGGGGTGCCGATTTCGAATACAACATTTATTTCGAGATCCAAGATGGCGGACGCAACTTTTTTATGTAAAATCAATATGGGTATCATTTCCATGGTTTTCGGAGGTGCCGATTTCGAATATGTACAACATTTATTTCGAGATCCAAGATGGCGGACGCAACTTTTTTATGTAAAATCAATATGGGTATCATTTCCATGGTTTTCGGGGGTGCCGATTTCGAATACAACATTTATTTCGAAATCCAAGATGGCGGACGCAACTTTTTTATGTAAAATCAATATGGGTATCATTTCCATGGTTTTCGGGGGTGCCGATTTCGAATACAACATTTATTTCGAGATCCAAAATGGCGGACGCAACTTCTTTATGTAAAATCAATATGGGTATCATTTCCATGGTTTTCGGGGGTGCCGATTTCGAATACAACATCTATTTCGAGATCCAAGATGGCGGACGTGACTTTTTTATGTAAAATTAATATGGGTATCATTTCCATGGTTTTCGGGGGTGCCGATTTCGAATACAACATATATTTTGTTGTATTTTTATTTTTTAAATTTAAAATGATTTTCTAAATGAAGAATGTTATGAAATTTTTTTTTAAATTGTTTCGTTGTCACGTTCAACTATCGTCAGTAAACCGACTTAACAGACAACCAATTTCTTTTTTTTTGGTGTTTACGAAAATAATTATGATCGAGTCAAAATTATACAATCGTATATTTAAGCAAGCAAATTCAAGATAAAGACATGAATTTACCTATATCAACATGTCAGATTCGTGAGTCATATTATAATCTTAAACAATTAGCCGAAAGTTGGTGTATTTTTTCAGTGTGTCGCCTTAAAACCTCTCTCGGGAACGGGACACGAATCCGCAGGCATGTCGCTATTCATCGTTATAAAGTACGATCGAGTTACCTAACTATACGTCATTACATCACATCATCGCCAGCTCATTATGTGCTTTATGCAGCAGGGAACAACGGCTTTACGTGCCTTCCGAAGCTGGGAAGAATATTTTTAGTCACCATCCGATGTCCGACTTTTGCGACAGTAGCTTTACTTCAGCAATCACAAACCGGGCGAGTTAACCACTAACGAGCTCTAACTAACTGTTTTAAATTAACAAATATTCTGCAATGCCATTGTGTACCCACGTATATGGCAAAAGTAAAATGTATGCGATACGGAAAACCTACAAGAATCAAGATGGTGCCTCGAGCGGCGTGACGTCACCACGGCACGGTTCATTAGAAAAACAGCCATGCCACTAAATAAGGAGACTGCAGAAGGTTAGCTTTATACAAACGCGCTCGACCAACGCACACATAGACAACTCTCACGGACACGGAATCTAGCGACAGCTGCGCTCGCACTGTCCCGCAGGCTTATTCTATATCTTAAGGGGGTGCAGCGCGGACGCAAAACTGCGAGTTTCAAGTTTCTTTATGATAGCGAGCGAGCGGCGCGTGGCAGTGGTGTGACAACGGCGCACGACTACGAATACGCACGCACACTAATATCTGTACAGAGTAGGCTGGTGATTTAATTAGAGCAATGTTTACTTTCGTAAAATCATAGGCGTTTGGGTAAAAAATAAGAAAAGTCTTAATATTTTCATATTCATGTTTTTTTATTGAAAAATAAGACAACAGTGACCTGCGGAATATCAATATATACATTTTGATGTCGGATCATTGTTTCATTTGTGCTATATTTACAAAGTTTCTGAAGAAATAAGTTTTTAGATATCATTATTTTACGTATTGTTTCTGCAGTTTCTGGGTATTTGTTTCAAATTCCAAGACAACCATGACCTTGTGAAAGGATCAAGCTAACCTATACTAGTTCTTTTAATGTATAAGACCTATTCAGCGCCTAGCACCAGTGACTTAAAAACACGTAAATTTTCAAATTCCGCGCTGCACCCCCTTAAGTGACAGTGGTAATCGCAACCATTTACAATTTATCACTACCAAAACACATATTTGTTTGTATTACGGAACGTAGAACCACAGTATATATATATATAAGTGTACTACTGTGGTAGCACGCTACGATAGTGCCTCAAGCGAGCAATTGACGGACTAAAAGTGCATGCGCGGCGCTGGCGCTCTAAAATAAACCGACCGATTGTAGCAACCTCAACTAGTAGCAGTCGTGTTGCCATTGTGCAATTAGCGACTGGTTGCTTTTTTTTGGTAATAAAAAATTATTATAAATAAATTAATTAATAAATAAACTTTCCTACACTCACACCAATGATCTCCCAAGAGAAGCTTCGTTAAATGGTTACTAGACAACGGATAAACATATTTAAAATACTTAAATACATAGAAAACACCCAGACCCGAGACAATTTATAAAAACAATAATTTCTAAATTGACCCGACCGGGGATCGAACCCGGGACCTCAGAGATGGCGACACCATGAAAACCGGTGTACAAACCACTCGACCAAGGAGGTCGTCAAAATCATTTATTCAGTTTAGGCTACAAATAGCTCATAAGAACAATCTATCCAAAACTGTCAAATGTCTTCAGTAAATGTTGAACCATATTTGTATGACATAAAGTTGAAAGTCTATTGAAGAAAGCCAAGCTGTTCCGAGATCCGTGTCCGTCCGAGTGAGTTGCTCGAGCGCATTTGTACGAAGCTTACCTTCTGCAGTCTCATTCTTCTGTGGCCATGTTTTGTTAGCTAATTCGCATTGTAAAAATGTTAACATTCGCTGGCATGTGTTTGCTGAGCCAACGCGAATAATGAGCACTACGGGCCTTGCTAATTTAGTTCGCGAGTTCACGATAACTTAGTTGAGCGTAAGTTTTGTTGAAGACTTTTTTGTAGTACTTGCTACAACTCCTAAACATTTCTTTAACTAAAAGGTGTGTAATAAAGATGCCACGAATAGTGATTTGACCGAATACCGAATGTTCGATCACTCTCTCGGCCGACACGCCGAATATTAGGCAAAATATGTGTATTAATAGGCATTTCGTGTGTAATTTACTCTTTCAATTAATAACGTGAAAAAAATGTTTTTATTCCTCAAAGTTTACTACTTACACCTAGATTTTAATAAATTGAAAAAAGGTGCATGTTTGTTTGAGTGACATGGTGAGGTTTTTTTTTCATGATTTGGTACTTATCGAATATCGAACCTGCACCTTTTGACTGTCCGAATAAAGACGTTCTTGCAATAAAGCCATCATGGCTGTATTCAAATCAACACTATCTATATCTAAAAATCCCGCCCGTTTTTAAGTTTGTTCAATATTTATTATTTTAATTTTTAATTAATATAAGACGGTCTAATACTCAGATATATTGCTAACATACATAGTAGGCATAGTAACTATCAGATAGCCAACAAAAAGGAGTGACGTTAAAAAAACAAAATACTGAATAGCAAATATTAACCAACCATTAGGCTTAAGATGGGTGCGCCTGCGCACCGACAATAGTCAAAGATGTGGTTTCTAGCTTTTTATTTCTTTGTCTGTCGGGAGTTCGGGACACATTAATAAAATGCAAGTGATTAGCAGAGGGAAATCATTGAAATATTGTTTTAAATATTTAATTATATTTTTACTAAAACCAAGCAAAGTACCTTGATGAACAACGCCATTTTGTTAATGTATTTTAGATGTCTCAATCAACTCCACTTATAAATTATCAAACATAATTATAAACGTCTTTTACACCATTTCAAGAATAACTGAATCTGTATTCAGAGTTCGTTGCAAAATCACCAGCCTATACGAAGCGTTGCATTGCGCCTATAAACTGAATTTCAATATCGTTCAAAGTGACGGTATCACGGAAGTTTCCAAAAGTATCCCACTTTAGATATCATCACTCACAGTGGAAGTTTCGGTGCCCATTCGAAAAGTTTAGACTTACACGAGTTGTTTCAGATTCATATTACTTATGTGAAATAATAGAAAAGGAAAATCCAACTAGCCGGTATCTTTGATTATATACACGTGTAGATAGGTTTATTGACTCTTTATCTAAATGTGTATCTTATATTATAACTTTCTGCAAAGGTTGGGTACATAAGTCCTCAAAATGAGAGAGAGAGAAATTCACAACCACCATTAAAGAAAAGCTTTCCAAAAAAAGCTTATTATAAAATGTCTGATTAGTTGATTACACAGAAGACAACACAGCATGGGTTTGAAAGGCTCCAATCACTCCAAAAGGTATTTTCGAATAATAAAAAAAATTGTGAACTTGTATATAGCGTAATTTGGTAACGGCATATAATTTTGTAAATATCGCTACTTCTGTAGGGAAGCCTGGTGGTAGGATGGAATGCCACACTGAGGAAGGCCAGAGGGAAGATCTTCCTCCGAGCTGGGTGGTATAGCTCGGGGACCGAGGTCCAACGGATGTTAGTTGTAGGTGCTATATATAGCGAAGGAGACGGTGAAACTTCGCTACCGCGATGCAGGCTTCCCATACTATTTCACGTCATAGTATGGCGACGTCGTTGGTAAGCGTTTGTGGCGCCATCTGTTGACACAGTTGAGAAGGTGTTTTTGCTTCGTGTCAATGTGCGGCGTATGCGGTAGATGGAGCCGCCACACTTCTATACTACGAGTATAAAGCTGTACGGTTTCTTGCGCCAATTCTTCTGCACAGCTAAAAGACGTCCTGAATGGATGGTAAACAAAATATTTTGAGACGATTCAAAACGCTTTTCCAATAAGTTTAGTTAAATAAAGATTAATTTCAATTTCAGCACTAGGTATGGAAACCATTGTAGACTGAGTAACATAACCCAGTGCTTGCCGTTCGTCCCCCAGCCAGGATGTCCAGCTTTTGATCTTGTACACAAAAAATTAACACAATAACACAAATGTTGAAAAAAATTCCACGAGCAGGATTTGAACCTGCACCCTTCTGACATACCGGGTCAGGTGCTCTTCCAATTGAGCTATCATGGTTCTACCCAGCCCGTCGAAATTATCCAACACATTTTACTTTGAAAGCTAAAGGCATTCAATGTCAACAACTACCGTCACTAACATCCAATCATAATATTTTTACAAATATTAAAGATCAGAGCCAAAAAGTAGAACCACGATAGCTCAATTGGAAGAGCACCTGGCCCGGTATGTCAGAAGGGTGCAGGTTCAAATCCTGCTCGTGGAAATTTTTTCAACATTTGTGTTTTTGTAATTTGTTCGCAACAAAATTTGCGTTAAAAATTATTTGAACAAATTAACACAATGCTTAACATTTTCTTTACAATTATTCCCCGAACCGTAACAACCGGAAACTTTGCACCTCGCCACTCACAGCATTTTGTCAAGCGCGTTTTGTTGGCGAGCATATAAATACAAGACTCCGGCTAATTATGCCCACTTTACCCCCCATTTCCGCGTGACCCTCCCACAAGAACCTCTTATTTGAAGGTTGTAAAAAGTCAAAATGTGACTAACGGTTGCTTTTATGTATGTATACTTTAGTAAGTTTATCTGGCGACACTCAAACAAAATATATGCTTTTGAGTAATCAAATTATGATTTTAAGCAAGCTGGAAGCGGTTAATGCGTCGTGCGATGTTGCAAGTTAGGAAACTTTCATGATGCCTAATCACCAGATAGGTGACCAAATCAAGCTCCTCTTTGAAAAAGCTTTTAAGCAATAGAATAGAATAGAACAGAAAAACGTTTAATTAGTGTCAGTACATACAAGCCGTTGCTAACAGTTGTTGTCCGTGTGATGAGTTAACGGCCTAGATCTCCCCATGTGCTGTGGGATGGTATGAGCCCAGCAGTGGGATGTTTATAGGCTACACATCAATTAGTTTTCTTTAATTTTATAGCCCAATAAAATGATCTTTGTCAGTTTTTTCTTCTAAAAGGGCGCCTTCTGCCAGAACCAATTACGAAAGTTATTCTGTCGAAAATCGTATGCCACGTTACCTTTAAAAGTATTTTTGTCTGCATAATTTTATTTTTCTACTTTCACTTCCTTGTTTGTACGTGTGATACTTATACACTCCTTAAACAAAAACAAACAGACGTTTTATTTGTCCTAGAAAACAATCTTTCGTAATATCGAACAAATAACAAACAAAAACGTATCACTTTTTGATCGTTACAGAAGTTTTATAAAGACTTTCCTTGTTCGTCTGCGTCGTTTTGTAATGTAGGTTAAGCATTCGTTTTCGATAGACTAATGGGTTCTTCAGATACAAAATCACATCATACAACATAGTCGGAAAAATCACCTTGAACACATTGAAGAGTTTCATGCGTAATCCTATGGGGGCAAACGAGCACCTCCACAAGGGCCCTACCACGACTTACACGCTAGCGAAGGCCTTTTATTATGAGCGAGTAGGATAATGACTCCGCTCCACCCGTGCCCTGATTCCCATAATGAAAACTGTAACGATATTGTAGCGACTTGGCTTGCAGAGTAAATCACAAACTACTAGAAAAATTCAACGAGTCTTCTAGGGCCTTGGTAGCTCAGCGGTCAGAGTATTGGACTGGTAGTTGAAACCATTTTCGTATTCACATCCGTCAATCGAGCCGATTTTAAAGTCGTTCCAACGCAGTTCCATCATCATCATCGACTCATTTTATGTCCCCACTGCTGCGGCAGGAGCCTTCCTTATGGAATGATAGGGACAACGGGACATAAACCACCATGCGGGCCCAGTGCGGATTGGTGATTGTTAACGACTGCTAATGCAGCCGGGACCAATGGCTTTACGTGCCTTCCGAAGCACGGAGGAGCTAGAGTGACCCATACGATGAGCGTCCTTTGCGAAAGTGGCTTAACCTGAGCACTTGCAAAACAGACGCGTTAACCACTACGCCATCGAGCTCCGATCTACCGTATACGGTTGATTGGGACTTCGTTCGACGACTTTAAAATAGGATGTTAATATGAAAATGATTTCGACGACAAAGTCGCTACATATCGTAACGGTTTTTGTTATTGGAATCAGGGCACGATGTTAAGCAGAATCGAAGACCAGATGCAAGGACAGCTACTGGAGCAAGATTGGGCCTCAGTAGCCGTTGCGAACTGCATGATGCTTCTTCAGAACTTGTTTGGAAATAGAAATAAGAAATGTGTAATATTATAATAATTTGTGGTAAGCGTAAACTTGCCAGTTGGTACGAATCTTGCGGGGGTAAAACTCAGTGCTTGCCGTCGTCCTAGACCATCCCCGTGCCAGAACAGGGAATGGAACTAGGGTTTTTAGTGGAACACCCGTCCACCGTCCCTGTTTCCTTTTCTCTCTGACCCGATGTATGCTGACGGCAGAATTTTACTAAAGTTCGTCGTACACATCACACGGACTGTGGCTGAAGATGTAGACATAAGGACTGTGGGTTTAGTACGAACTTCGTAACGTAAACGTTTATGTCATGCTTATGTCATAAATTCTAGGAAATTATGTCTGTCAACTGTTAGTTCAACTTACGAACGTTGTGGCGCTGTAACAATTTGTATAAAATTCTGCTTTACGCAACGACACGCTTTGATAGAAGTTCGTGCTAGTAAGTAAGCAAGCTAGTGGATTTTGACTCTTAAAATCAAAGCCCAGGTGAGATGAAGATCACCTGTGAGTATACTAGCTTCGTAAACTGATGGTAGGGGCACCGTAGGCCACGCCCCTCTCCCGGTGATGTATGCAAATGATCGTCGGAACGGGCAAAATTATGTATCGTGTTTGCTTAGGTTGTCCTTATTGTTCCAAATACAATGTAGTTTGATACGGCATCACAGATGGCGCTGGCCGTCTGTTGACGCCTTATGAAAAAGAGTGCGGCGCCGCCCGGGCTGCGCGCACGCGAGCGATGGCCGCCATCTTAGTGTCTCGGCTTCCTTCGTGTTAGACACACGGAAACCACGCGTTTGGAACGCGCCCTTGTTTTGTAAAATATAACTGGTGAAATCGGTCGATTCGCGTTTGTTCACGTGTCCTATGGGAGTGCCGTGTTAAACGTGACAAATAAGTACCAAGGAACTGTACTTCTATGCGTGCGGAATGACAATTCGCCTACTGGTAACCGTGTAGGCGCGTGTGAGTGCGTGAGTGCGTGGTCGTTCAGGGTTTGGAGCTCCAAGGGGGTCGCTTAGGGTTAGTGACATTGCCACCACATCGCACAGGCGGTCGGATCTGACCCAGGGAGGGTCGCCCGCCGCTTCGGCCAGTGAGTACACGGGAGTGCACGTAAGTGTCAGACATTCAATTAGGTTAAGTAGTTTTAAGCATCTTAAGAATTGTAAACATTTTCTGGTAGCAAGCGTAGTTAATCTCGCCTCAACATTGTTAAATTCAACACCTTTTTATTTTTTATTAGTTAATGTAGGTAGGTATCTCAACTTGTTGTTAGCTAAGCACTTTATAGTGACGTCGTTAACGTTAACGACTTAACTTTATCAGCCTATACACGTCCACTGCTGGACATAGGCCTATCCAAGTTGGTTATTACATTTTGGTTATTTGATATTGTTATCTTTTGTTGTAACGTTGTAACAACATTTTTGTTATAAAGTTTATTCTAGCGGCCTAGTTTAAGTTAATTTTAGGTTTTACCTTTTGTTTTGTTTTTACGAGTGTGGCACGTTACTTGTTGTTGCATTGTGCACCTCACAATTTGGGAAATTGTTATCGTAGCCATAACTTGTGTTAGGTACTACCACTGTCGTCTGTGCTATTGTCGGCGGTTTTCCCGCTCCCGCTAATATCAACTAGGTAGTTGTTTATTTATTTTACATCTCCCTCAACGCGATGGCGAAGGCGGTCCTTGCGAAAGAGTTGCGTTGGTTCCTGGCAGTACGGGGGTTATTGACCCGAAAGGATAGGGAAGATGCCGTGTTGGCGCGGGCGGAACAGTTGGGGTCGCGGGTGACCTCGGCGGAATCGGCTATGATGGCGGTGTCAGAGGCCACCCCGCCTCCAAGCGAGGAAGTCTGGGCGTCCTGTGAAGCGGATTTCGCCCAGATCATGGAGATCTGCGACGAGGTCACGCAGGTGGCTTGCGACATCAGACGCCGCAGGGAGGGCGAGCCCGTACCTCCAGCACCATCGCCAGCGGGAGGAGCGGCGATTGTGGGTAGGCTTCCCACGATACAGCTGGGCAGTTTTGACGGCTGCGTGGAGGAGTGGGTCGCCTACCAAAACATGTTTGTGTCGCTGGTGGACAGCCGGGACGACTTGACCCGGGGTCAGAAGATGGCGTACCTGCTGTCCACACTGCAGGGCGAGGCAAGGGCACTCGTCCAGCATCTAAAGGTTGAGGATGCCCAATATGGGACGGCATGGGAGCTCCTCACCAACCGCTACCACAACGTCCGGCTGTTGGCAGATGCCCATGCCCGCCAGCTGTTGGCGTTGCCCGGGGTGCACAGTCGGGCGGACATAAGGCTGCAACTGTTGACGCCGGTCACCGTTGCATGCAACGCCTTGAGGATGTTGGGGTTGCCGGTGGACCAGTGGTCCTTCCTACTGGTCCACATCATCCTGACCAAGCTGCCCACGGACGTCCGCTCCCGCTTTGAGCGCGAGGCCGCAGAAAAGGAAGGGAGTGCTTTGCCCACATTGGAGGACCTGATGAGGTTCCTCGAGTACGAGGCAAGGGTCGTGGAGACCTCGCCTCCGGACCTGCCGCCACTAAGAGCGCTCCCGTGTAGGTGCGGCACCACACAGGGGCGCAGGACGCCCCAGGCTGCTCAACAGCAGCGGCCACCAGGACGCACGACGGCGCGGTTGGCGGCGCTGACGACAGCGGCCGGCAGGGAGCCGGCCTGTTTGCAGTGTGGCCAAAGGGGCCACCCCCTACTACGGTGTCAGGAATGGCGGGGGATGCCGGTGGCGGATAGGCGGCGAATGGTGAAGCGCAATGGCCTATGTTTTGGTTGCCTGGGCGACCACTTCGCCCGAGACTGTACCAGGGCCCAGAGATGCAGCGCTTGCGACGGGTCGCATCACCTGCTGCTCTGCGCGAACCGGTCGGGCGCAGCCCCACCGACCCCCCAGCAGCGGCGCCCCACGGGCGGGGGTGCTCCAGGGCGGAGCACATCCCCACCCACTCAGAGGCGCAATCCGGCGCGTGACGCGCCCCCACCGCGGGAGGTGAGCCGTGGACAGGCACGTGCACCCATGGAGGGCCACGCGTCTGCAGGCTACCAGGCGGCCGGCCCAAGTGTGAGCTGGGGCCCTACGGGCGGGGGCCCGACAGCTGACCCGGGATCCCCTCCTGCATGGGCACCTGTGCGCGCTAGCGTGGAGCAGCGCGACCCGCCGGGGCCAAGGCGGTTCTCGCCGCCGTTCCACGAGTACCCCCGGCTGGAGTACCACCCGCCCTATCCCAGATATGGTAGGGCGGCGGACTACGCCCTTCCGAGGATGGCCATGTGCACCCGCCGGCCATACTTTTATGTGGGGGCCCAAGAGGGGAGGGAAGCCCAAGGGGCATAGCTAGCCTGCCCCCCTTCGAGAGCAGACCCGCGGACGGTTCTGCTCCCTACTGCGGCTGTCCGCGTTTGGGGCCCTCAGGGAGACTCGGTCACCCTCAGAGCCTTGTTGGACTCAGGGGCCCAAGGCTGCCTGTTGTCCACTCGAGTGGCACAAAAACTGGGTCTGGGCATGGAGGCCCCCTCGATGCCGCTACTCGGGGTTGGTGGCATGGAGGTTAGAGGTTTGATGGGCCAAACCCAAGTCACCTTCTCCGCGGTACATTCCTCTACTTTGAGGATTTCGGTAGCAGCCACGGTGATGGACACCATTGTGGGCTGGCAGCCTTCTACCGATCTGCCCTCTAGTACACGCGCAGTTACAAAGGGCCTAAATCTGGCCGACCCACTATTTGATCATCCGGCTCCGGTGGATCTCCTCTTAGGGTCGGATGTCCTTGGATGGATCCTGCTAGGATCCCAAAGGGCTTTGGGTCCCTCTTCATTGGTGGCAGTGTCCACGCTTTTTGGATTTTCAATTATGGGGCCGGTCGTTGACGACCCGACTCCGGATGAGTCCAAGATCATCTTGTCTGCATCCTTGGCCAAGACGATGCAGAGGTTTTGGGAGATTGAGGAACTCCCCCTGGTCCCTAGGGTGGATCCCGACCATGTGGAGTGTGAGGCCTTCTATCAGGCTAACACGTCACGATCTAGGTCCGGGAGCTTTGTGACCAGGCTTCCTTTTATTGCCTCCCCTCCTGTTCTAGGGCAGTCCAGGGCTTTGGCGGAGAAGAGGCTGCTGGCCATGGAACGGCGCATGCGGCGTGACCCAGTCCTTCGGGACAAATACATTGCGTTTATGCGCGAGTATGAGGTTTTGGGTCACATGTCTCCGGCTCGAGTTGATTGGAGCTCAACTGGGCACTACTTCTTGCCTCACCATGCCGTGGTAAAGGCTTGCTCGGGCAAATTGAGAACCGTGTTTGACGGATCAGCCCCCACGTCTACGGGGGTATCCTTGAACCAGTGTCTCCATTCTGGTCCCAAGTTGCACCGGGACGTTGTCGATATCATCCTGAACTTTAGAAGACATCAGGTGGTGTTGGGAGCTGACATCCGGATGATGTTCAGACAGACGGTCATTCATCCGGATGACAGGCGCTACCAGCTCATCCTCTGGCGTGAACACCCAGAGGACCCGGTGACCGTCTACGAACTCAACACCAACACATATGGGTTGAAGTCCAGTCCATACATCGCAATCCGATCCTTGTTGGAGCTGGCCGAGCGAGAGCGGGCCCGCTTTCCCCGTGCCGCCGCCGTGCTGACACGTGACCTGTACGTCGACGACGTGTGCACCGGGGCCGAGAGTGTCGAGGAGGCCCTCACACTGCGGGATGAACTGATCGCACTTCTTGCAGCTGGGGGATACGAGTTGCGGAAGTGGCTGTCTAACGAGCCGGGTCTGCTAGAGGGGATACCAGAGGAGCACCAGCAGAACCCCACTTTGTTCGCAGATGCGGAGGACCCCAACATGATAGCGGTGCTGGGTATGCAGTATCAACCCGTACACGACATTTTCACTTTCCAGGTGGAGCTGGAGTCCCGGAGCATTTGGAGCAAGAGGACGGTGCTGTCCACTATTGCACGCATGTTTGATCCGAACGGGTGGATTAGTCCGGTGATCTTTTCAGCTAAGTGCCTGTTGCAGCAGCTGTGGATGCTAGGCGTCTCATGGGATGAGCCGCTCATCGGGCCGCCATTGAACACCTGGCTCGAGTTAATCTCCACCATGGAGGAAGTCAACCGGGTTGCCTTACCTCGTCGAATTTTGCCTCCGGGCAAATCTCAAGTGAGCCTGCATGGCTTCTGTGATGCTTCCGAGCGAGGGTACGCTGCGGCAGTGTATCTACGCACCGTTGATTCCGAGGGCCGGGTCAACGTCGTACTGCTCTTAGCCAAGAGCAAGGTTGCTCCAATCCGAACCCGTCTGACCATCCCCAAGTTGGAGTTGAGCGGGGCTCATCTTTTAGCCAGGCTGTTAAGCCATGTTCGTCGGGAGTTAGCCGCCACCGTAAACATCCGGGATGTCTTTGCGTGGTCAGATAGTCAGGTCGCGCTGGCATGGTTGCGCGCGTCGCCACATAATTTGGAAATCTTTGTAGGGAACCGGGTTTCCCAAATACAGGAGATCGGAGTTCTAATCAC
Source organism: Eudonia mercurella (assembly GCA_963082485.1). NCBI lineage: Eukaryota > Metazoa > Arthropoda > Insecta > Lepidoptera > Crambidae > Eudonia > Eudonia mercurella. The sequence continues at coordinate 438,189 of OY720048.1, forward strand.
TTGGAGATACGTCCCAGGCGACATAAATCCAGCGGACTGTGCTTCCCGGGGCTGCACTGCTCCAGAGTTGGCAGCTCATCATCTCTGGTGGGGACCAGGGTGGCTGAAGTCGCCTGAGACCTCTTGGCCTGTCCAGCGGCTGGACAGGACGGTCCAGATTCTACCCGGCATGCGTGTGCATACCCTGGCCGTGGAAACAGATATGGACCCCGACTGGCTGCCTGAACGATACAGCAGTCTGGACAAATTGCTGGCGGTGACCAGCTGGATGAAACGGTTCATCCACAACTGCCGACATCCGCGAGATAGACTTTTGTCCCCAGTTGTAAGTGCAGAGGAGCGTCAGAGCTCGCTACTGCACTGGGTCCGGGTACTGCAGGCGGAGCGCTTCAAGGCTGAGCTGCGGGTGCTGCGTGAGGGTCGCGCCAAGCTGAAGGGAGCTGTCGCTCGGTTAAATCCTTTTACAGATTCGGAGGGGCTTTTGCGTGTTGGAGGCCGATTACGGAAAGCCGACCTGCCTTACGGGACTCGACACCCCCTACTCCTGCCGAAGGATGGACCGCTGGTTAAGCTCCTGGTGTCCGATCGCCACATTCGTAATGCGCATGCGGGGTGTGGCGCGTTACTGGCCATCCTGCAGAGGGAATTTTGGATTTTGTCGGCTCGAAGAGCCGTTCGAGGAGTGCTGTTCCGGTGTCTGCCGTGTTACCGGCTTCGGGCTTCACTCATGCAGCCGCAGATGGAAGATCTGCCATCGGACCGAGTCACCCAGTCTCGTCCATTTTCGGGGGTAGCCACGGACTTTGCCGGACCGTTCTCTGTGAAGACGACCACTCTTCGCAACGCACGGGTCGTAAAGGCATACTTGTGGGTATTTGTGTGCTTGGCCACGAAGGCCGTCCACCTGGAGGTGGTCTCCGCGTTGTCTACGGAGGCTTTCGTCGCCGCGTTGGATCGCTTCGTGTCGCGTAGGGGTCTGCCCTCACTTATCCGTTCCGACAATGGCACAAACTATAGGGGTACCGCTAACTATCTAAATGATGTCTACAAATTTTTAGAAAATAACGTAGATAGTTTAAGTCAGACGCTCGCCCGGAAGGGGGTAACTTGGCGGTTCAGTCCACCAAATTGCCCACACTGGGGAGGCATCTTTGAGGCGGCTGTTAAGTCCGCAAAGACCCACCTCCGCCGCGTCATTGGAGAAACGGTTTTAACCTTTGAGGAGCTTGCCACCGTGCTTTGTAAGGTGGAAGCGGTCCTCAACTCTCGTCCTCTCTGTCCCCTGTCCCCTGATCCAAACGATCTGGAGGTCTTGACTCCTGGACATTTTTTGATCGGGCAGCCGCTCACTGCTCTGCCGGAATACCCTTGGAGGGAAGAACGTACCACCCGGTTGTCGCGTTATCAAATGCTGCAGCAGATGGGCCAGAATTTCTGGTACCGCTGGTCCGTTGAATACTTGCATTTGCTGCAGCAAAGGGTGAAGTGGACAGACAGGACTGAGCCCCCTCGGGAAGGGGATTTAGTATTATTGAAGGAGGCCAACTTGCCTTCCTTGGTTTGGCGCCGGGGCCGCATCTTAAAGTTATTAATGGGTCCCGATGGGACTCCACGCGTCGCGGAGGTGTTGGTCGGTGGTTCGATTCTGAGACGAGCCATGGCAACACTCTCTCGTCTCCCGGTTGAATGAGCTCACGGTCTGAGCCTTCAGCCCGGGACGGGGGAATGTTCCAAATACAATGTAGTTTGATACGGCATCACAGATGGCGCTGGCCGTCTGTTGACGCCTTATGAAAAAGAGTGCGGCGCCGCCCGGGCTGCGCGCACGCGAGCGATGGCCGCCATCTTAGTGTCTCGGCTTCCTTCGTGTTAGACACACGGAAACCACGCGTTTGGAACGCGCCCTTGTTTTGTAAAATATAACTGGTGAAATCGGTCGATTCGCGTTTGTTCACGTGTCCTATGGGAGTGCCGTGTTAAACGTGACAAATAAGTACCAAGGAACTGTACTTCTATGCGTGCGGAATGACAATTCGCCTACTGGTAACCGTGTAGGCGCGTGTGAGTGCGTGAGTGCGTGGTCGTTCAGGGTTTGGAGCTCCAAGGGGGTCGCTTAGGGTTAGTGACATTGCCACCACATCGCACAGGCGGTCGGATCTGACCCAGGGAGGGTCGCCCGCCGCTTCGGCCAGTGAGTACACGGGAGTGCACGTAAGTGTCAGACATTCAATTAGGTTAAGTAGTTTTAAGCATCTTAAGAATTGTAAACACTTATGTTTTTAGGGGTTCCGTAGTAACCGAGCAACCTTTATTATTTTCAGCATATCTATGTTCGTCTGTCACTGTAGCCAATGCCGATAAAACGTTAAAAAAATATATGTAAACGAAAATATAATACAATGTTTCAGTACCGCCCTTACATAGATATAGATTAAGAATAGACTTTGATAATAATTTATTATGTACTAGCTGACCCGGCGGACTTCGTACCGCTTTGACAGTTTCCATCATTGAGTTAAATATTCAATGGTTTCAATTACAACAAAACAAACAAATTGTTTGTATTGGAAAATTAAATTGTCGGTTTTAGTATTTTTTTTTATATAGCCTATGTTACTCAGCGCTAATGTAGCATTCTAATGGTGAAAGAATTTTTTAAATCGGTCTAGTAGTTTTTGAGTTTATTCGTTGCAAACATACATACATACATACATACATACGTACATACATGCATACGTACATACATACATACATACATACATACATACATACATACATACATACATACATACATACATACATACATACATACATACATACATACATACATACATACATACATACATACATACATACATACATACATACATACATACATACATACATACATACATACATACATACAAAAATTCAAAGGTTTCCTCTTTATAATATTAGTTTTGACAAGTACTTTAAGAAATTTGTCTTAAGGATATTTTTTTAGTATTTTAGGGCTTATTATTTTTCCTACAGAAACCAAGGAAATATGCGGACATAATAAGCCACCCACCCGTTTATCTCCAAAATTTGGAAGGCTAAACATTTCAAACAATTCTTTTTCAACTTATAAATAAGTTTAGTGGGAAGACGGTTCTATCTGAAAAAGGGCAGATCTTATCGCGTGGTAAGCCAATATCATAAATTTCCGCGATACTCGTAATATAATATTTTGTATAGCAACCACCCGCGCCCTCATCCACCTGAACATCAGTATCCTGACCAGCCCGATCCTCAAGCTGCCTTTACACCAGTGGTTCCCAACCTTTTTCCGACCATGAATCCCTTTCCTAATTTATTTGTTAGCAGGGACCACATAAACTGTATTGAAAAAGAAACTTTAAGCTTTATTCAAAAATTAAAAAGAGTTTGTAGCGTAAGTTCAGTAGTGACAGTTTATCTTCTTCGTCCCAAGGTGGAACATTTCATGTTCCACCCTGGGACCTAGGAACTATCAAATAGATAGCGTAGGTGATAGTGCAGGAATTTAAAAATAATACTGTACTGCCTTTTTGAAAATTATTTTGAGGATTTAATTATGTTCTGTCCGGCGGACCATTACCGATGCTCTCTCGGACCATCTGTGGTCCGCGGACCACCAGTTGGGAACCACTGTTCTACACACTCAAACAGTATGAATTACGAAGAGACACATAATGTTTGTACATTTAAAACAAAACTCTATATTCACAGCTGTAGTTTTTAATAATGCCTTTTATTTCATTTTTCTTTTTTTGTTTACTTTTACGATTGGTGTCCTTAATACCAATTTAGCAACTTCGCAATAGTAACAGTCGCGTTGCAATTGTACAATCAGCCACTGGTTGCTTTTTTCGGTAATAATATAATCATCATCATCATCAACATCATCAGCCCACACACGTCCACTTCTGGACATAGGCCTCTCCAATATAGTAATAACTAATAATAATAACGGCGTGATGGCCAAGAGCCTCGATTAACATCTAATGAGGCTCTCGTCGTCAGGATCAAGGGCCTGATTCAGAAGGCAGTTCTCCTTGATACGGCACGCATTGTGATGAGGTTCCTGTCTCTGGAGCCCTAACCACCGGCAGCTTGGACCCTGGTCCCGATGCCGGCACACCCCTATTTTTTATATTTTTAAATGCTTTATTTATTTTGTTTTTAGAAAATATTTCAGAATGTAAATTTATATGAATAAAAATAAATAAAGAGTGAATAATAATAAGCCTACCGGCGCGTTAACCACTGCGCCATCATCACCATCACCACTACATCACCAGCTTATTTTATGTCTCCACTGCTGAGGCACGAGTCTTCCCTATAGATGTATAGGGAGAACGGACCATAAACCACCACGCGGGCCCAGTGCAAATTGGCGGGTTTTACCAACTCCCCTCATAAATCATAAATATTTCTTATATTTCTTTACATCTTACGGTAAGAACCGGGACCTTACCTTTTGCCATCTTAAGACAACAAGCGTAATCGACAGCTTTGTACGAAGTACGTAGGAGAACGAGATATTAAAAAGAATAAAATTATTTGTATTACAAAATAAATATTTGGTCAGCAAAATTATTATTTGGTCAGCAGAATTATACGATCGGTCAGCATAAGAAATCCTTACTGTTGGTTAGGTTAAGTTTTTTTTTCCCGACCGAAGCGCAGCGTAGCGCGGGCCAGTCACGGAAGGGGGGAGCGGCATAAGACTGCTTGCTGTTCAGAATGATATAAGTTGCAGACTGATTTAAAAATATTTGCGAATACTTTGCTAACAGTTTAAATAACGCCCTATTTAAAATTGTTCTCCCATTCGGTGAAAGCATCGAGAGAGTTCCTTAACTTGCAAGATCACAACCCTAACCAGCCGCTGCCATCGAGCTCCTTCAGATTTATTAGTAAAGAAGACTTTATTATAAAACTGGCTGTATAAAAAAACATCGAGAATACCGAGCTGAGTGAAAAAAAAACTTTGTAAACCGCATCATCAAAGAAATTCAAACCCTCTACGACGCACAAAGAAATTAATAAACAAGTAACAAAAGATAACAAGGCCAAATAGAATCAGGGAAGACAGATGTTCCCAACTTTTAATTCAAAAAGGCGGAAAATAAATGTCTTTGCATAATGCGAGCCCCGCTCCTCATCCCTATTCGCCGCCCGCCGTCCTATTCATCCTTTGAGAATCACTGTTTTACATCTGCATGGTATTAAATTATAATTAACTGTGACTTAATAATGACATCACAAGATAAATCTTACTACGAGTAGAAAGAAATATCAACCAGAAACAGGAAGTTACACTCGAGCTTCCTGGATGGGACTAGCTGATTTTTTCTAGTAAAATGTTTGTCATATAGCAATAGTAAATCCAAAAAAAGGTAATAATATAAACATTTTAACTATGACGTTCAACACAATGTTTAGTTTTTAAATTTCTCTCACCGTGCTTATACGATGTGACACATACATTTTATATTTATTTATTTTATTTTGCGTATGACAGTCGCTCGTCGGCTTCGTAGATCTCCGAATACTATATGGACCACAGTTCATAAAAAAAAAGTATTTGAAAATTACACTTTGAGATAGCTCTCATGATGACATAAACCCCCATGTTATAGAGATATAAATAACTGAATTGAATTGATTTTAGATTGTCAGAAACTTAGATTTCACAATTTTTCTTCCAACATTGACATGTCAATATACCGACTGACTTGATGCCGAATACCGGCTAATATGCCTAAACTAACAACTCCCTAATTATTTTTTGATGATACCCAACTTTTGCGTTAAGTGATATGACAATTAGGGTTTTCGTTAGAATTTAACGAGACGTAAATCTTCTGGTTGTGGTTCCCCAACGGACAGTTATGGTTAGGCTAGCTGTCCACTGTGGTGAGAGGAAAGTGTGAAGCTATGATTAACAAAAGAAAACTCAACAATATCGATATATTTAACGCCTTGCGCACTCCGTTATGGTGGTAAAGTACAAGAGAAAACCGAGCTAAAACAAAGTGTTTGCACTGCACATGCCCTGTGTTCGTCAAAACATACGTTTAAATGATACAAAGTCATTACTAATAACCAAAATGTACTCTGTTTTGTGTGAATAAAAAATGCGTCTTATACTCGTACGATCACAGCACATACACGATAATATAGGATAATCTGCTCTGAAGAAACGAATAAAACGAGAATCTATTATTGATGTGTAACATTTTTCCGCTCGTCTTCTATATATACAATTTGTGGTAGAGATTTCTTAGAAAAGGGACGGAAGTACGTAACAGTGTGATCCGTAATAGCCACCAGTGATCGACACTTTAAGCCCAATGTCGTTGTAGGTAGCAATATTTGTGGGAGTGATTTCGTAGAAATGTGATCGTAACAGTGTGATACAGCCGCACAATTTATGAACGTATTAAGTACAATTTACTGTTTGTGATTATGATATTTGAGGTGCTGACATTACGATCTATTTTCTCGAAACTGTTCACATGTTCTTTACAGAGTTCATAAATTGCGCGGCAGATAGGTTGTGTCAGTGTGACATGTCTTCTAATGAGTATTTACTGCATTCTCTTTAGGATTTTTAAAAATATACGTCATTTTATTTTCTATATTCTATTTTATATTGATATAGATTAATAAATATAAATTTACTGATAAACTGTCGGTCTCAATAAAGTGCAAATCATTGATAAAAAATCCAAGTATTTCAAATGTTAGAATCATATGCGACTACTCGTTTTTTTTTAATACTTTCTAGTAACCATACCAAACATGATACTATAGAATTGACAAACGCTTTGCGTACAACAGGCTTATTACCAATAAAGCAACCAAAAGCTAATTGCACAATGGCAACGCGACTGTTACTAGTTGCAATGGCTAGAATCGGTCGGTTTATTTTAGAGCGCCGCTGCCATCATGCACTTTTAGTTCGTCAATTGCTCGCTTGTGGCGTTGTCGTAGCGTTCCACGTTCCGTAACCCGAAATATGTGTTTTGGTAGCGATAAATTGCAAATTGTTACGATTGCCACTGTCACTTAAGTCGAAGGGTAAGGCACACTAGCGCCGCTAATGGATTTAATTTGATAACTGCTAAACTGGTTTTTTTTTCAAACATTGCGGGCCTTCCGACACTAGGCAATCATCTATTATTTAATAATTGTGCATTACTTTTAGGTTTGTTTTTATATTCATTCGCTAACACCAACAGTGGTCATTGTTTGTGAATAAATGCGATAGCCCGTTTTGTGAATAAACCACGCAACAAAAAGTAGTGCACAATTATAAAATAAATACTATGGATGCTTTCCTGTTGTCGGACGGTACGCAATGTTTAAGAAAAGATCCGGTCCGTTAGTAATTGTCAAATTATCAATTGGTGGCGCTAGTGTGCCTTATCCTTCGCCCTAAAGATCTGTTATAAGCCTGCCGATACAGCATTGCAGTATGTCAGTATGTCATATTCGTGGCACAACATTTTCTGTTGCGGTCATTTCTGAGATCAGACAACGACGCATGCAGTTTTAATGATCCGCGCTCCGTCTCCATTCATAAATTACTCGAATATCGCAAAGTATCAATGGACAACGAGCCTACCAATTAATGAGTACTTGAACGATTTTTTAATTAGTTTGGATATAAAAGATATTGTTATGTAGGCGTCAGTTCATTGTGTGGGAAGCCGCAGCGAACATGAAGTGCCTGGTAAGTTTTGAAAGAATCAATTTTTTTCATAAATTAAGCCAATACCCATCAATTGTACCGATGACTTAATTTTACTTGGTCTTTTCCCAGCAGTGGGACAGTTAGGTTACTTCATAAACACACGTGTAGTATGAGTGAGGATTGAACCACGATTCACACATTCGAATGATTTCAACCCGGGATATTCGACTATCGACGCCCTATATCCACGAAATGACTTACAAACATTGATAGCTTATTCTTGCATTCCAATAGACCATTTAAAAAAAATCATTATTGTCATTTTCAGCTCGTATCTATACACTGCTGGGCATAGGCTTTTTATATATAAAAATATAATCTCAAATTTATTAGGGTTCCGCAGTCAGCAAGGAACCCTTATAGTTTATCTATGTCTGTATGTCGGTCTGTCTGTCCGTCCCCAGCCTAGCCCCAGACTCTTAGTACTAGAAAGCTGTAATTTGGCATGGATAGATAGATTAATCACGCCGACAAAGTGGTGAAGCAAAATTTTGAAAAATACTTTTTTTTAGGTTACCTCACACGTGAATTGGGGATGTAATTTTTTTTTCTTGTCTACCCCATAATGTGGGGGTGTCGTTGGATAGCAATTTCAAAAATATTGCGGGTTCGTGGAAACAGTTTTTTGATTGAGGCATCCGTTTGTGAACTATTAAGCTTTAAAGTGCAAAATTTTGTTAGAGTCAAGTGTCCCCTCCCCCCAACCTTGCCAGCCAAATGATTGTTTTTGGATACGTGAAAAAATTTACGGCAGTTGTATATATGACGAAGTTAAAAGAAAAACTATCACAGCTAAGTAGGCTTTACAAGTTTAAGAGTAACAGTCGACCAACTTAGTTAGAAATGTACTTGGTGCAGTACAAATTCCTAAATAACGTTGTCAGGTGTGTGAAACCGGTAGTATCTACATTTCAGTATATGAGCCATCGTTAAAAAATGTACATAAAAGCCCTCTTCTCAGAGGCTCTAAGGCTAGAGTCTTCTAAAGCTACGGAACCCTACACTGCGCGTAGCCCGACACGCACTTGGCCGGTTTTTAAATGACACTTAATGATAAAGTTTGTTTCTTGTTTATCAATAATTTTCTATAACTAATTAGGTAAGTTTAACAGATTCTTGTTTAATTGTACCCGAGTTGAACTTAATTACAGTTTATTATTAATCATTCATGTTATTGAAACATTTCGCGTTTATACGTTCGTAAATTAACTATCTTTACTTCCGACCTGGATTTTAACGGTTTTAATTAATTCGAGGACTGCGAGAAGAGTTAATTAAATTGTACGCGGTGATTTTACACGGTATACTCCTATACGGTATCATCAAAACGACTATTGAAACCTGAACCCGTGTAGAATTCGGAATTTTGCACCGTATGTCGCTGTGATAAGATTCATATTTCTGAATTGCGAGTAGTTTATTTTGTTGTTGATAGTACTTTGCAAAATAACAGTGCCCGCTTTAATTGGCCGCAACTTTTATTGCTTTAGCCTCGTAATGACTAGTTTAATAGTCAATGTTTCACTTTAAATATGTAAAAATATATTTATAGGTTATGCTTGTAAACAATGCTACGTTTATTTGAAGAGAATGTATGGAGTACCTTCAATACATTTATCTTTGACTAGCGGCTCGTCCCTGCTTCGCACGGGTGGACATTTTTTTAATATAGCCTAACGTTAGTCAGCGTTAATGTAGCATTCTAATGGTGAAAGAATTTTTTAAATCGGTCCAGCAGTTTTTGAGTTGATTCGTTGCAAACATACATACATACAAAAATACAAAGCTTTCCTCTTTATAATATTAGTATAGATTTACAATGTCGTTTAATGGAAACAGAACTATGTAAATTTTATTTTGATATTAGTGTTTAACATACAACAGAATATAACTCGTGCCCCAGCAAAGTCTATGTCATTGCAACTTCTAGTGTATAAACAAAGTTAATATAATACATAAATTACATTTATTCTCGTATATTGTCATATCATGATTAATTTAAAAAAAAAAAAAAAAAATGTTTTCCCACACTCACACCAATTATCTAGCCCCAAGAAAAGCTTCGTTAAGAAACTCGTTATATGGTTAACTAGACAACGGATAAACATACTTAATATACTTAAATACATACTTATTATACATAGGAAACACCCAGACCCGAAACAATTTAGAAAAACAAGTATTTCTAAATTGATCCGACCGGGGATCGAACCCGGGACCTCAGAGATGGCGACACCATGAAAACCGGTGTGCAAGCCACTCGATCAAGGAGGTCGTCAAAAATAATTATAATATTCCTGTTAGAACATTCAGTAACTGAATACGCTTGTGCTAACTATGGCTTCGCGTCAGTAGACTAATGTTGCAATGAAGAACCACGATAGCATCTTATTCGGCGGGAAATTTATACATTTTGTTTATCACCATCACCATCACCATCACCATCACCATCACCATCACCATCACCATCACCATCACCATCATCAGTAAAATTTTACGCAAATTTTGTTTCGAACAAACTACATTATGAAAAAAGTGCTGAAAATATTTCCACGAGCGGGAGTCGAACCCGCACTCCATGACATGACCTAACCGGGTATGTCATGGAGTGCGGGAATCCCCTGGTGGAAGTTTTTCCTAACACTTTTTTTAAACTCTACATTTTGCGTAAAAACATTTTTAATTGGGGGTATTTGTTATAAAAAATGCAGATTATGTTCTTGCTTATAAGCAAGATAAGACATAAGTATATGTCTAAAGTTATTAACAACTAGCGGCCCGCCCCGGCTTCGCAAGTGTGTACTTTTATTTTTAAACATTTTTTTTTAATATAGCCTATGTTACTTAGCGCTAACGTAGCATTCTAATGGTGAAATAATTTTTTAAATCGGTCCAGTAGTTTTTGAGTTTAATCGTTGCAAACATACATACAAAATTACAAAGCTTTCCTCTTTAGTTATAATAATATTAGTATATATAATTTTTTTCCTAACCCCACCCACTGTAACTTATCAACTTGCATTGGAACATCGTGGTGGGTAGGTAATGCCCCACCTCGCCATGTCCTTGATCATGTGTAAAAGGGGCAGATCCCTTGAGCCCTGACTATGAGCTCTTATAGCAGTATTATTACAGTTGTGGAAAGAGACGAGTGTATATAAGTCGCTACACGCGTCTCGTTTTCACAACTGCAATAATACTGCTAAAAGAGCTCGTGGTTACCCCCTTGAGCTCAACAGTGTGATACTTATAGACTGATGATGATTTATCTTGGCTTCCAGGTGCTAGCCGTATTAGCCATAGCTGTGGCCGTCGACTCCAAACCCTATGCACTGGGTGGCTTAGGAGGTCTCGGCAGTGCGATGGGCGCTGGCATCGGCGGCGCTATTGGTACTGGTTTAGGCGCTGGTATGGGGATGGTTGGCCCCGGTATCGGTGGTATTGGAAGCTCTGGATTTTCGCAGGGGAATCAGTTCGGAGCCAATGGCTACGGCCAGGGGAACAGGGGCTACGGCAATCAAGGGTTCCAGCAGGGAGGCGCCTCTGGAGGCTACGACCGAGGCCAGCAGGAAAGCAGCTTCAGCTCGGTAAGATTCTTTACAAATGTGATTAGCAATATTTTAATTATACCTTAAACCATTGAACTGAACCACAATTAAAGGAGACAATAAAAAAAACAGTTAATTGACAACCATCCAAGTCATGTTTGAGTTCCATGGTGCAGCAGCATGCAAGCCGCCTGCGATCCTTGCAAGTTAAGCAACTTTTACAACACGAGGCGTTGGATGGGTTACCAAATTAAATACCTTAAGCTTCTCTGTGCTTCAGAAGGCGCGTTAGAACATTGGATGCGGTTGTTGTCATAATATGGCAGTGGGTTTAAATCCACCAACCCTAATTGGGCTAACAGCGTGGTTATGGGTTAATCTCCTCATGAGCTGTTGCTAAGGTTGAAGGTTCGAATCCTACACAATGTGAATTTCTTAAGCTTACGATGAAAATAATTCTCAGACTCGCTACAAAAAAATTAAGAAAGTGGGACCACTCTAGGATTTTCACACGTCATACTCCCACTGCCCAAGGCAGACGACGACCCCCCAAGGCAGTGGTTGAGTGTGACGACTACCTCACCACCCGACTGGGAATTACCCCCAGTGATTGCTTAGCAGAAAGTGTCATCATTACCAGACACTCGCCCCACTATCCCTAACCCCTCTCTCGTCGTTACAGATCACCCAAGGCCACCAGTCGTCGAGCCACGACCGCGGCGGCAGTCAGCAATACGGCAGCGCCGGCGGCGGCGGTGGTGGGTTCGAGAACTTCGCGGGCGGCCAGAACCAGTTCGGAAGCGGGTTCAACGGCGGCGGCACCAGCTTCGCGGGTTAGGCTGGCCGGGGGAGGGGAGACTGTAGAGCGGGGCCACTCTTCAAACAAGTTTAACATTGCTCACAGCTGATCTGCCGTCCTACCGCTAAAAGGCTGTTAATTTTAATACTAATAACGTAGCTTGAAATAGGGGATTAGCTAGCTGCCTCATAGTCTCCTATCTCAAGTCAACAAATAACTGTTACTGATAAAACAATAAGAGCCGCACTGATCAGTAAAGAAAAAGTGGCGTTTCTTATCAGTTTTAAAATCAAAGAAGAAATGTCACTTACACGGCATCCTACGTAGACGATTTAAAGCGATCGCGATTGTGAAGCCGTGAGACAACATTTCAAAGCGATGCGTAGCGAAGCAGCGTGACGCGGCTGCTTCGTCCTTCGTGCGCGTCGCGTTCGACTGCTAGCGCCCTCT
>OY720048.1:450950-560928 GCA_963082485.1 Eudonia mercurella
CAAATCCACTGTTTTTGCTGCATTGGGTGCGATAAGGATGCTCTAACTGAGAAAGACCGGCAAGAGTGTTTTTTTTCATACATCTATTTCCAGATTTAATTTTATTGTAATCATTGTAAATACTCAATAAATTATATATCTGGATGCTAATTTTTATTACCGTTTATAAACATTTTTCGAAATAATTTTTTTTTAATTAATAATTAAAACAGAGGACAGATAGCAGATTTATAAAAATACTTTGCGAAGGTACTCTTGACAAATCTTTATAGTTTCAAAACAAACATAATGTGAAATATGTAAGGTATGACAGGAACGAACAATAGATAACTAAGTATCTACTCATACATACAGTACAACATATGTTTGTGCATGTGATTGTAAATTTATTTACTTATCGCAAAGGACAAGTAAGTATATGTCTACTGCAGCACACACACTTGGGCTCAGATAAACACTTTATTGCTCACACTATAACACAGAACACCAACAACGATTAATAAAAAGGTTTAAATGAAACAACTTTTATGGATCTACTCGCGTTTATTTTACACATTACTTTTTAATATTTATCCTGACGTTTCAAACCCTTTGCAGGGTCCGTGGTCACAGGGGGCTGAGGTGTTGTTCTTCTCATATTTAGTTAGTAGCTTGTATACTCTCATTTAAATTTAATCAGGTGCGTTCCGTTTTACGCAGAAAGAGCTTACAGTATCTTTTGGTATGGCAGTATGGTGTTGGTGCTGGGATTTAATATTTTGTATGATGGGATCCCAGGCTGGTGGTAGATTCCGAGTAGATCCGTAAAAGTTGTTTCATTTAAATGTGTAGTGTTCGCGTAAACTTTAGAAAACAATATAATAAAAAGGTGCTAATACAAATCAAAATTAATACAAATTAAAAATTAAAATCAAAATTAATACAAATCGTCAACAGCGATCTTAACCAGGCCATTTCATAATGTACAATCAAACGTGACAAATCTGTTCACTTACGGACCAATAGTCAAAATTCAAAATTTAAAATCATTTATACAGTTTAGGCTACAAATAGCTCTTATGAACGTCACTATGCCATCGGTTCGTAAGTCTACTCTGGGCGGGAGACCTTGTACTGAGAAGAACCGGCAAGAAACTCAGCAAGATTTATTTTCTCCCTTACAGCGTCAATCATAAAAGGACACTTTCCATCACAAATAAAAACACAAAATATTAAGGGCAACCACAACATGTTAAAAAATAACAAAATAGAAAAAAATATATATCAGATACGTTAATATTATTGATAGACCTGTGAAGAGAAGCCTCAAAATAATTAATTGAATGCTCATAACACGCTATAACCGGTAACGTGATCCGCACATCCCGCTCCAACAATGTCCCAACACGCGCGGAGTTAATTAGACGCACGAAACAGCGCCCACGCCTCCAATGTTCAATCTTGGATCGGGTGCCAGGGACGGAGGCAGACCTCTTTTCATTTATCTTTATATTAATAGACGTTCATGTCGTAAGAGCCGACTAAGGTACAAGGGTTCCAAGATGATCGCACATCAGGCGGTAGGCTAGCAACTTATCACTGATGCTGTTATTCCACCTCGGAGCCCTATGTTTATGCTAAAAGTGGTGTCGAGGTTAGTAACGGCGAGTAACTCAAAATGGATGATGTTGGTGCTCTGCCTATCCCTTTTAGAGATAAGGACGTGAGATTATGTATGTATGTATATGAATAGACCGAGCTGAAGATGGTGAGACGTCCTTGATAGGTACACGAAAAACTGGCGTGACGTTGCAGGGGGCCCTGAAGGTGTGGAAAAAGTGTGCCTTGTCCAGGAGTAGGACAGTTATAGCTAACTAGCTGACCCGGCAAACGTTGTTTTGCCATATAAATTTTTGCTGCTTCACTCCTATTAGTCATAGCGCGATGTAATTAATATAGCCTATAGCCTTCTTCAGTAAATAGACTATTCATCATCTCAGCCAAAAGACGTCCACTGCTGGACAAAGGCCTCCCCCAAAGATACATGAGGGGATTTGCCATAATCGCCACGCTTGGCAGGCGGGTTGGCGATCGCAGTAAGTTAATTGAGAGCTAACCTCAGAGAGATGCTGCTGCCCATCCTCTGGAATGGTCCCTTAGTCGGTTTTTACGACACCCACGGGAAGAGATGGGGTGGTGCAACTCTTTATCCCCGGCACCACACAGGGACTATTCAATACAAAAATATTTTTTCAATTCGAACCAGTAGTTCCTGAGATAAGCGCGTTCAACCAAACAAACAAACAAACAAACTCTTCAGCTTTATGCTTTAATATAGATACAATACAACAATTAAATATACGTGAAGCAAAAAAACTGTGAAACATTGTATATTTTGTGAATTACAGTTAAACGAACACTGAGCGAACACTAGTAGTTACTTATACGTTAACATTATTGATAGACCTGTGAAAAGAAGCCTCAAAATAATTAATTGAATGCTCATAACACGCTATAACCGGCAACATGATCCGCACATCCCGCTCCAACAATGCCCCAACACGCGCGGAGTTAATTAGACGCACGAAACAGCGCCCACGCCTCCAATGTTCAGTCTTGGATCGGGCGCCAGGGACGGAGGCAGACCTCTTTTCATTAATTATAAGTAAAGACTGCAACTGCAATCGCACCTGATGCTAAGTGGTGATGCGGTATATGATGTAGCATATTTGCCTTGAAAAAGCTTGTTCGCTTATTATGAGTACTCGTATTATTATTGGTAAAGTTGAAAAATCTCGCATTAAGTCCGGCAATAGCATAGTCGGCCGGGTTAGGGCAGGAGAGAGTGAAATCAGTGGACAAACGAAAACAGCGAAGTGGTGGGATCATATACTATGTACTCACGCCCAAAAAGTTTGACATGTCCACAATTTTTTTTAAATTAATTTTATTGAAAAGTTCAAAAAACACCAGAATTCACCACTTAAACCCTAGTGGATATACATATCCACAAAACAACAAGAAAACAGAATGAAATAGCTTTGGACAGCTTTATCGAGGTTTTGTGGATATCTATTGGTTTAAGTGGTAAATTCTGGTGTTTTTTGAACTTTTTAATAAAATTCATAAAAAAAAATCTTAGACAAATGTCAAACTTTTTGGGCTCACGCCCATACATAGTACCACTTGTATATATTTTTTACGTATTTACTGAAAAGCAGTATTTGACACTGACATGGTAGTGTACTTTGTTGTTTGATTGTGGGGGTTTGTGGAGCTTTAAGATTTTACATAGTTCAATATTTTTTGTATAAATAGCTTTAAACCTTCCTTAAAAATAAAATAAAGTATCAAGCACCACCGCTTATTGTATTTTTGTTGAAAGCGAGCCGCCCGCCGGCGAATCCCAGCCTTTTCAGGTTTTCTTCCATCGTGGCTGGGATGTTATTATTATTCTAAATATATTGTTATTATAACGCCTCGGAGGCCAAGTGGGAAAGCGCTCACCACGCACAGGTTGGGCAAAGTATGTTTCGAATTTTTCTATGCATAGCCCGGGTTTCAACATTTTTTCTGTCTATGATGAGTATGAGGAGATATTTAAGGGGAACCAGATATTTGATTAATTAGCTTAATAACAATCTGACTATAATGACTTCATACATCAATATCAGAGTGATTTAGTTTATAAACATGTGATATATGCAGTGCCCTTGCATGGTTCTTATGTGAACTGATGTTTATATTGTACTACATAAAGAATAGCAGATAAAAATTTGAATTTGTAAGTCATTGGCAAATAAATTACTAACATCATGTATAAAACGTATCACGGTGATAACACCGTGATACGTTTTATTGGAATCTATTCATTGTGATTTACCTTTATAAAAAGGTAAATCACAATGAATAGATTCCAAAACTATATAAAGTTTTGATGAATATTATATTATAATCCACTTTCAAACTCTCTAAGTATATCAAATTTTTCAAAGTGGCATCGCCGCCGCCCGCCGCCGTCGTCTCCGCGGTACTCGCAGACGGGTTTTCTTCTTAGGATTACCATTTCACGAAACCTGCTACGGATTCTGTCTGTCTGCGCAAAGAGTGTCTCAAGAGCGTGACTGCATCTGAAGGAAGACGACCTTTATGCGGGACACGTCTTGGCACGAATTTATACGAGTGTTATTAGGACGCTTAAAATGAAATAAATGTATTATTTATTTTATTTATTTATTTATTAGACAAATAGCGTTTTACAGTTAAATAGTACAGTGTCCCACAAAACTATTTAGACAGTTTGTCTGTGGGATCACGAGTCTCTAACATAACAAACTAAAGCTTAAATATTAAGGTAAGTTAGCCAAAAAATACTTCTTAAGTTTTCTATGTATGTATGTTTTTTTATGTATGTTTATGTACTCGACTATCTTACTATATATTTATACATAGAGTGTTAAAATGAGCCCTCAAGCCAAGAATGATGTCTGCTGAGCTGCTGGGAGTACCTACCACACGGTGTTGGTACTTTTCAATTTAAGAGACACGCCAGACAGTATGTTGAAGTTAGAAACTTTCTACGTATAGGTATAAGAATAAAAACAAATGATACTGATGTCGAGTTTATTTCGCGGGCATGAAATCAGTATTGCATCTACAAATATCATCACCTATAAAAATATACGTTTCGGTAGAATAAAAACGTGACTACTTTCAATATACAGGGTCACTTTTTTATCACCGTCCAAACCTTCTGAGATGACTCCCGTGATACAAACGAAAAACTATTACTATTGGACCAACTCTCTAACTCGAAAATAATATTCAGCTGTTCCATACAAAACATCAATATTCATTCGACCAAAATGTATGGAACAGCTGAATTTTATTTTCGAGTTAGAGTTGGTCCAATAGTAAGAGTTGTTCGTTTGTATCACGGGAGTCATCTTAGAAGTTTTGGACGGTGATAAAAAAGTCAACCTGTATACAAATTTAACACTCAAAATATGGTGTTGAAGACACTAACAAAGTATCTTTACAACTGCTGCATTCATAAACGTTAATAACATTAATAAATACTTAGTACTTCAAAGCATTAATTAAAAAAAGGTACTTCCGATGTCATCAACAAAAAAGATTTCCATACAATATAAATACATAGGTGCCAAATAATTATAAACGTTAAAGACACTATATGCAGCAGTAAGACATGCAACACCTGTTAAATGTTAAAAAGTTACGAGTGTCACAACATCTCTAACACCCGTATTTATAAACGAGTAAAAGTTCATACAGAAGCAAAAGTAATTGCTTAAGAAAAACTTTATGTTCATTAGTAAACCGATGAAATTAGAAACGTCAAAAGTTAGAATTCTTAGCCAAGCAATAGTCACCAATATCTTCACTCAAGCAATCTAGTTACATTTCTCAAAGAATTCATAGTGACAAGCTTGTGACAAGCTAGTTTTGAGGTTATATTCCGTGTGAAAGTTTGTGTTGTGTCATAAATAATATAAAATTTATGAATTTGATAATAATAAAAATAATTTTATTTGAATTAGTAAGAAAACTTTTATTCTTAATTAAACGATACTTGTTAATAAAATGAAATTAGATCTTTGTGACATATCTAAGAACAAAGTAATTGCTAAGTAATGGCTTGTTTATAAATACGGGTGTAAGTGCGGCAGTTAAGACATGCAACAACTGTTAAACGTCAGACAAAGTGCGGCTGTTAAGGGGGTGCCGCGCGGAATTTCGAAAATATACGTGTTTTTAAGTCACTGGTGCTAGGAGCTGAATAGGTCATATACATTAAAAGGACTAGTGTAGGTTAGCTTGATCCTTTCACAAGGCCATGGTTGTCTTGGAATTTGAAATAAATACCCAGAAACTGCATAAACAATACGTAAAAGTAATTATATCGAAAAACTTATTTCTTCAGAAACTTTGTAAATATAGCACAAATAAAACAATGATCCGACATCAAAATGTTTGTATTGATATTCCGCAGGCCACTGTTGTCTTATTTTTCAATAAAAAAAATATGAATATGAAAATATTAAGACTTTTATAATTTTTTACCCAAACGCATAGGCGTTTCAAGTTAGCAATGTTTACTTTCGTAAAATCATAGGATTTTACGAAAGTAAACATTGCTCTAATTAAATCACTAGCCTACTCTGTACAGATATTAGTGTGCGTGCGTATTTGTAGTCGTGCGCTGTTGTCACACCACACTGCCACGCGCCGCTCGCTCTCTATCATAAGAAACTTGAAACTCGCAGTTTTGCGTCCGCGCTGCACCCCCTTAAGTCATACAGAGTCTGTTAAAAGTCAGACAAGTAACGACCCACTCGCTCATCCCATCCCAGCCGGCCCTCGCTCCGACCCTGCCCATTTTACAACGTTGGCAACTCACCTGTGAAATTACACCCATCGCAGTTGATTAATGGATCCCGGGGAGTATTCCCGCCATGGCTTCGACGAAAGGACAATGAAATGGTGTTTGATGCTGCCGTTTAGCCGCGCTATAAATGGTTCATTTACTCGAATAAATCTCGTTAACATATTTTGATTGGATCCAACTTCATCGCATTACGTAACTAACAAACTAGGTATGTGAAAAGACCACCTTTGCCAACGTTATGGAAGTAAAACTCGGTCAAGGGCTGGATGGGATTCCAGGCTGGTGGTAGATTCCAACAATCTTCTCTAATAAAATTAGGATGTTTTTTTAATTTCAATAGCCTCGCGTATCATCGTAGTTGTTTCGTTTAAATGTTGTAGTGTTCGCGTAAACTTTAGAAAACAATAATTAGGTTAACTTTATATTACACAAAATAGGAAAAATATTGAGAAAAAAAAATAATAATAATAAAACAATAATTAATTAAATATTGTCCAGCAGTGGACATCTTTTGGCTGAGATAATGATGATGATGATGATGATGACACAAAATAGGTACCTAGATTCCTCAAAGCACGAAGACATCCGTTCAGAAAGTTTTTATATCAAAAAGAAGCGGCGTTTTTTAATTTTTTTGCGATCAGCACTATGCCGGTTGTTGTGGAGATCCCCGGGGGAGGCCTTTGTCCAGTAGCAAACCTCTTTTAGCTGAGATCATGATGATGTGGTAAAATGTACTTGCTACTTTTATGAACAATTAAGACAATCCGCAGATTGCAATAGGTCATCGGTTTTTTTTATACCTTACGGATAAGCACAGTGTCATCTCATCTGATGTTATGGGATGATACGGCCAATGATAGAAGCGCACCTCACCCGGGATCCTCAACTAGTGAGGCACTGGCCATCTTATCTCTAGCAGCCGGAACACAACAATGCTACAAACATTGATGCTATGGCGACATACTAAGTTAAGATGGTGGTAGCTAGCTAGCAAGGCGGACAAACAAGCCATAACACCAACCAAACCGAGTACACAAACATGCACCGCCACTGGGAATCGATTTCGGAACCTTTGGTTTGAATACCACAAGAGGCTGATTTTAACCGCCTCTATGGTCTAGTGGTTAAGACCACCGGTTTAAAGCCTGAGGTACCGGGTTCGATTCCCAGCGGAGTACATGTTTGTGTACTCGGTTTGGTTGATGGTAGGGCTTGTTTGTCCGCCTGGCTGGCTACCACCATCTTATCTAAATATGTCGCCGTAACATCAATGTTTGTAGCATTGTTGTGTTCCGGCAGCTAGAGATAAGATAGCCAGTGCCTCACTAGTTGAAGATCTCGGGTCAAGTGCGCTTCCATTATTGGCCTTATCTTACTTAAAATCAGGTGAGATCAAGGCACTGTGCTTACCCGTAAATATAAAAAAAGAGGCAGTAATTTTCTATCAAGTATTTTCAACTGTCACGCAGGGTCGATATTTCAAGCGGTAATTTCTGGCTTGCACAATTACCTGGAACAATATAAAAAAACATTGTTAAAAGTACGTTCATTCAACAAACAATACAGTTGAATACAATCGTTCACGAAATACGGAGTCATTCAAATAACGACAGGGGGAATGAAATGAATGGACCGAATACATAAAAAAAACTAAATAAAGAATCACTCAATACAAGTGAGCAAATCAAATTTATTGGGGATTTGAAATGGTATTTATAATATCTATGTTGTTCTATTATGCTATTCGCTTTTCATAGTTTCAAACAGCGAGTGTTAGTTGAATAGTGTAAATTAAATCTCGAAAACTTTTAACGTATCTCGTATAATACACATTTTCGTGATCGTGATTAACGTGATCGAATATTGCTTTTGCCTCTTGGTGACAAACGAGGTGAGTTATAAAATGTTTAAATAATTTTAACGCAAATTTTGTTGCGAACAAATCACAAAAACACAAGTGTTGAAAAAATTTGCGTTAAAATTATTTAAACATTTTATAATAGCTTACCTACTTCTTAACTGATCTTTAGTATTTGTAAAAATATTATGATCGGAAGTTAATGACGTTAGTTGTTGACATTGAATGGGCGCCTTTGGCTTTCAAAGTAAAAAGTAAATAGTGTTGAATAATTTCGGCGGGCTGGTACCGCGTAGGTAGAACCACGAGAGCTCAATTGGAAGAGCACCTGACCCGGTATGTCAGAAGGGTGCAGGTTCAAATCCTGCTCGTGAAAAAAAAATTTCAACTTGCACTTGCACTAAAACTTGCACTAAACATAAAGACCCAGTAGTTGATAGACAATAGCTCTAGATGCGACAATTCGTTATGACTTCAATATTTATTCATTTGTTTATTTATTTCAATACACAACTATCCTTACAGACTAAATAAATATTATGTCTGCAAACAACCACGATCCAAACCAAGTCCTACTTTAAGACTCATCTTCAGAGATAACGAAGGGACCGGGTTCGATTTACAGGCTCAGTACCGCTAGCTCATCCATCAACTCCGAATTTATTTCGTTCTTGTACTGCCAACTCTAAAAACTAACTATAGAGTTTAAAATAGCAGTTGGCTTTGGCTTGTTTTAAGTCCAGACCTCGCTAGCAACCACTATCTATACTTATATAATATTATAAAGCTGAAGAGTTTGTTTGTTTGTTTGGTTGAACGCGCTAATCTCAGGAACTACTGGTTTGAATTGAAAAAATATGTTTGTGTTGTATAGTCCATTTATTGAGGAAGACTATAGACTATATTACATCACGCTATGACTAATAAGGAGTGGAGCAGCAATGAACGCGGATGAAACCGCGGGGCACAGCTAGTCTCATATAAATCTGTCGTCATAATAACGATAATGGTGATTGAAATTAAACATCTTTTACGGATCTACTCGCGTTTATTTTCCACATTACTTTTAATTTCAATCGGCGCAATTTGGTTTCCAGCCGGGTCTTTCTACTGAGAGTGCCATACTTAGCGTGAAGCAGACGGTTAGGTACTATGTGGACCGTAAAACACCAGTCTATACTTGTTTTCTAGACTTGTCCAAAGCTTTCGATCTAGTTTCTTATGAGGTCCTGTGGGATAAACTTAGGAAGCGAAAAGTACCTACAGAGCTCGTGGGAATATTCGAATTTTGGTATGCTAACCAAATTAATGTCGTCAAATGGGCTGATCACTTGTCAGATGAGTACAGTCTAGAGTGTGGCGTGAGGCAAGGGGGGATCTCTTCGCCTACGCTCTTCAACGTGTACATGGACAGTTTGATCGCCGAACTCAGCAGCATGCATGCAGGCTGTTACATAGACGGAGTCGCAGTAAATAACATAAGCTATGCTGATGACATGGTCCTGCTGGGTCCGTCGGTTAATGCTCTTCGTAGTTTGCTTCAGGTGTGTGAGCGGTATGCCAAGAGTCATGGTCTATTGTATAATACCAAAAAAAGTGAGCTTATTATTTTCGGTCTAAGTGTTAAAAATACTGCCATCCCCCCAATTTTGCTTAACAGTTGTCCACTCAAAAGAGTGAGACAATTTAAATACCTAGGACATATTATCACTGATGATCTGAGAGACAATGCAGACATTGAACGTGAACGCAGGGCGCTGGCTGTCCGGGGTAACATGTTGGCTCGCAGGTTTGCTCGTTGTTCGACTGAAGTCAAATTAACATTATTTAAGGCTTATTGCCAATCTTTTTACACGAGCAGCTTGTGGGTCAATTACACTCAAAGGGCATACAGTGCTCTGCGTGTTCAATATAATAATGATTTCAGAATGTTGTTGCGGCTGCCGCGCTTCTGTAGCGCGTCCGCGATGTTCGCCGACGCGCGTACGGATGATTTTTATGCGATCAGGCGCAAACGTATCTCCTCACTACTACGCAGAGTGCGTGGTAGCAGTAACAGCATTCTGAAGGCATTATCAGATAAATATGATTGCCCAATACAATCGTTTTTTATAAATTATGTTATTGGGGCAGTTAAATAGCTTTTAAGGTACCTACGATTTTATTTAATATTATTTTATTTTTAATTTTTATTATTTATTTCATTACTAACATAGTTTAAGTGCCCATTGTTACTAATCATAATTGGATCTATTGTTATCTTTAATAAATGAATTATTATTATTAATTAAATTATCCTGACGTTTTTCTAATCTATAGATTATAAACATAATCTATATTTATTTCGCCCAGTGGTCGAAATTCGACCGTTATTTTATTAAGGCTGCACGGATTGTATCCTAAGCAATGAAAAATTAAAAAAGATAGAATGTAAGTTTTGATTGGCATTGGCAGATGTCGGCCGCTCCTCTTCCATTTTTGAATTTTTTTAAAAGAGTATTTATGCGTGTGTGTCAAATACATGGTAGTGTGTGTAATGTTTGTTTTATTGATTGAATGTATTTTTTATGAATAATTAAATAAAAAAAATTACTTTCTGCTATCCTTCTCTATATAAAATATAAGTGTGCGAAATTTAATACTCCTCCATCCGCGCAATTTTCGTAAAAAAGGGTACAAAGTGTTTGCTTAACGTATTAATTTAAAGATTAGCATTTTTGTCATGTATTTTTGTGTTCTGTTGAGAGTTAAAATAACTAATTCCTCAGTAATTTAGGATTGCGGGTGAAGTGCGTTTCCACCTCGGCCTTATTGCCAGTCACTATCACGTGAGGTAAGAGCCAAGCTTCACTATCGCAGCGTACAAAAACATATCCATATCCATATCCATATCTTTATTGCACTCCATAAGTTACATTGATGTTAAAAATATAAGTAGGTACATTTATGGACCCTGTAGGGCACGGCAAGTAGGAGAGGCGAGGAGTCACCTTATGCTCGTATTCACAAATTTTAAATTTTTTAGTTTATTATACGAGTATTGATGGATAAAATTGGTCTGAAATAAAAATTTATTATTATTATTACTATTTATATAAATCATGTATAGATAAATCTATATATTTAGCTTATACATAAATTAATAATTTTAATATAACATATTATTTGAGGTTTTTATCATCTAAAAATTCTTGTAGGGAGTAGTAGTTTTTATTATTTAATATTTTTTTTAATTGAAGTTTTTTCTATTGTTATATTTTTTATTGTCTCGGGCAATTTATTGTATATTTTAATGGACATTACTCTCTAGTAATGTCCATTAAAATATACAATAAATTGCCAACAAATAAATTGTCCTGATGCGTGTATTTTTAGGCAGGAAGTAGGAAGTGTTAATTTATTTTTGTATCGTAGTGTATATTTTAAGTTTAATTCTTCTCTTCGTTTATAAAATTCAGGGTATTTTTTTACAAATTTGCATATTTCTAGAATGTATATACAGGGCATAGTAAGTATTTTATATTTTTCAAAGAACGGTTTACAACTTTCTGTATTTTGAATGTTGAAAATTATACGAATAAGCTTCTTTTGCATAGTGAAGAGGTTGAGGGCGTCTGTGCTGTTTCCCCACATGATGATCCCATAGCTGAGCCACGAATGTGCGTATGCGTAATATGTTGTTATGGCTGCTTCTATGTTTGTGGTTTTTTTGACCTCACGGAGAGCGTATGCAAAAGAAGATAATTGTGATTTTATTTTTTGTATGTGTGATTTCCAATTTAAATTAGTATTTATTATTATGCCCAGTAGTGTGAATTGGTTAACTGTTTCTAATTTTAAGTTATTAAATGTGAAATCTATGTCTAAGGGGGGTTTTTGATACGGGTGGAAGCTAATGATTTTAGTTTTATTAAAGTTTATTTCGAGATTATGATCTTTCATCCAGTTTATTGTTTTATCTAACATTGAGGATAGTTTAGTGTTTATATTTACATTTTTATTGTTACACGAGGTCGAGGAGTAAGGAGACATCATCTGCGAACAGCACACAAGTCTCTTCCATGATTTTTGGGAGGTCGTTTATATAAATGAGAAACAATAAACATCCTATGACACTACCCTGGGGGATTGATGCGTTAGTTATTTTTCTTTCAGATCTTACTGTTTTTATTTCTCTAAAGTCGTGATCGTAGTATTCAATATCTACAAATTGTTTTCGATTTTTTAAATATGATTCAAGCCAATCATAAGCCCTTCCCCGGATACCTATACCATATAATTTATTAAGTAATATTTTAAATTGTACTTTATCATATGCCTTAGTCATGTCCAATAGAACACCAATTGCATATTCCTTGTTGTTTATTTTGTTAAGGATTTCTTGGATGTATTTGAAGACTGCCAGAACGGTCGATCGTTTTTTACGAAATCCATTCTGACAATCGTCAAATATTTGGTACTTTTCACAGAAATTATAGATGCGATTGCACATAACTTTTTCAAAAATTTTTGAAATGGAAGGCAGGTGAGCTATTGGACGATAGTTATTTGGGTCGGTTTTCTTATTTTTTTTATGTAATGGTTTTATTATTGTTATTTTTAATTGGTCCGGGAAAAGTCCTTCATTAAAGGATTGGTTGATGAGTAAGCTGAGTGGCAAGGTGAGTTCAGCGGCACATTGTTTAATTAGGCTAGAGGGGAGTTCGTCAATCCCGTAGCTATTTTTGTTTTTTAAATGACTTATGGTTTTGTTTATTTCTTTACAGTCTACTGGCCCGAGGAACATCGTATTTTCTGTGTGGACATAGCAGCTTTGCGAACTTTCAATGTAATAAGTTACTTGTTATCGGCATTCATATTTCCAACATGAGCTCACAGTTGCAGCCAGTCCAAGGATGATGTCATTCCGTCCATACGCGGGTAGCAGCCATCTTGCAACGCCGTGTCACTCAATAAGACGACTGCAGAAGGTTAGTTTCATACAAACGCGGTTGACAACGCACACATAGACAACTTCTCACGGATACGGAATCTCGAACCAGCTGCGCTTTGACTTTTTGGCGGGAAAGTGAAGAGTCATTTCTGCGGTTTTGTTTTATTTTCTATGTGTTATATCGAATATTAATGTGAAATAATGGTAGATTATTAACCGTTGTGTGTTCGTGAGTGTGCATGAGTGTTGGCAAATGAAACAAAACAGTGCAACGTCACTTTTCAAATTCTCTCAAGAAGTCCGCCCGAGGACTTACTAAAGCCCCACATCTTTATTTAGATACTCGAGGGGTTGGGGGGTATATCATTTGTCACTTCTCATTTCTATTATCATTCTTCATCATCATACAGGAAGGAAAGATTGTTTATTTATGTATTACTTGTAAGAAAAATAACTTTGACACTGGCTAAATGTGCTTAATTGTACAAAACCATCAACTAAAGAAAAGGAGAAAAAAAAAAGCTGCGCTCGGACTGTTTTGAGCTGTTAGGAGACTTGTGTCCGTGAGAGGTTATACATAACTAGCTGTGCCCTGCGGTTTCACCCGCGTTAATTAGCGACTGTTCCACACCTATTAGTCATAGCGTGATGTAATATAGCCTATATAGCCTTCCTCAATAAATGGACTATTCAACACAAAAAGAATTTTTCAATTCGAACCAGTAGTTCCTGAGATTAGCGCGTTCAAACAAACAAACAAACAAACAAACAAACAAACAAACAAACAAACAAACAAACAAACTCTTCAGTTTATAATATTAGTATAGATAAATAAATAAATGTTTCCCACACTCACACCAATTATCTAGCCCCAAGAAAAGCTTCCTTAAAAAAATCGATAAATGGTTAACTAGACAAACGGATAAACATACTTAATATGCTTAAATACATACTTATTATACATAGGAAACATTCAGACCCGAAACAATATAGAAAAACAGGTAAGTATTTCTAAATTGATCCGACCGGGGATCGGACCCGGGACCTCAGATCTGGCGACACCATGAAAACCGGTGTGCAAGCCACTCGACCAAGGAGGTCGTCAATTTCACTATGCCAGTTGACTATGCGTGCTTTGCTCAAGCGCGTTAGTATGAAGCTAACCTTCTGCAATAGCCTTATTTTGGGGTCGTGTGCCGTCAATCACATTTGGACACAAAACGAGTCATTGTCAACCGGCTATTTAGGGTCACACCTTCACATCGGACCTTTAAAGCAAACACATACAGTATAACACAATACCACGAATATAGGTCTTAACGGTCAGAAGATAAGAGTGGTACAAGGAATGAAAACTGTGACAAGAAAGCTTGGGTCAGTGGGTGAGACGAACTTACTTAGTTGGAAAACAAAATTGTGGGTCTCACAAAAGGTTAGCTTCATACAAACCTAGTATTCGATCGCGTTAAGGGGGTGCCGCGCGGAATTTCGAAAGTTTACGTGTTTTTAAGTCACTGGTGCTAGGCGCTGAATAGGTCATATACACTAAAAGGACTAGTGTAAGTTAGCTTGATCCTTTCACAAGGCCACGGTTGTCTTGGAATTTGAAACAAATACCCAGAAACTGCATGAACAATACGTAAAAGTAATGATATCTAAAAACTTATTTCTTCAGAAACTTTGTAAATAGAACACAATAAACAATAATCCGACATCATAATGTTTGTATTAATATTCCGCAGGCTACTGATGTCTTATTTTTCAATTAAAAATATGAATATGAAAATATTAATACTTTTATTATTTTTTATCCAAACGCCTATGATTTTACGAAAGTAAACATTGCTCCAATCAAATCACCAGCCTACTCTGTACAGTTATTAGTGTGCGTGCGTATTCATGTCGTGCGCCGTTGTCACACCACTGCCACGCGCGCCGCTCGCTCGCTAAGCTAATCTCGCTATATGCCTAGAATAGTGTCCCCGGCGGACTTCGTACCGCTTTGTTGACAGTAAAACAAATGTCAAAAAGAAAAAGTCTGTCAAAACTTCAATAAAAAAAGTACAAAAAACTACCAATTAGGTTCTATTCCAAACATCAAATCCAAGACAAATATAGAGAAAAGTGAGTTTCATTCCCGTGGGAATATCGGGACAAAAACTTCTTACGTGTTAATCCAGGTTATAAACAATCTGTATGCCGAATTTCATACAAATCCATCCATCCGTTGCAGCGTGAAGATGCAACAAATATACACACACCATACACACAAACTTTCGCATTTATAATAAGTATTTAGTGTGATTCGTAAAATGTTACCTCTTCTCGTATGTCGCCAGGAGGCGCTTCTTCAATGCCATACTAATTATCGTTTTCGTAAACGTATTCGAATGAATACGGAAACTCACACTAGCCACCCTGTCCTGATATCCGTGCCCGTGAGATACTCGTATGTGTGAGTGCGTTGCTCAAGCGCAGTATATATTAAGCGTACCTTCGGTGGGTCTCCTTAATTTGTGGTTAAAAGTTTCTTTTTAATGTTAAAAGGAAGCAAACGAGCAGGCGGGTCACCTGATGGAAAGTAATCACGTCATCATCGCCGCCCATGGACACCCGCAAAACCAAAGTAAACGCAGATACGTTGCCGGCCTTGAGGAAGGAGTTGGACCTTGAGGAGGGAGTAGGAATTGGGAGGGGGGAGGGGTTGAAGTTAAAATAAATAGTTTTGTTCTCGTTATATTTAAAGGTCAGGTTTTGTTGAGAAATATTAATGGGAAGTTGCCTACGCTTAAAACGATGAATAATTCAAACAGTTAACATTAAAATTGGACGTAGGTACCTAAAATAGGTGTACAAATATAAGTGTATGAATTATTCCATGTATACTGCTGGTATGTCTAATTAACAAGTATATTTATAAAGTTTCCGCATGGGTAGGTACTTATATAAAGTTTTAAAATAAATATTTGTATTTTCGTTGAATTTACTATATAAATAGTAAAATTAGCGTGATTGTGAATATTTGTCTTAAAACTTAACAAGAATGTAAAAGCATAGTAACTAATAATTAGATTAAAATATTTAACATATACTAGGTATATGAAGATACAATCCCTCTCTTCAGTATAATCATAACAAAACTAGTTTTTGTCTACTTACTGTAAAGTATAAAGTTTGTCTGTATTGCAAAATATAAAGTAAATCAACATTCATTTAAGGGGGTGCAGCGCGGACGCAAAACTGTGAGTTTCAAGTTTCTTTATGATAGCGAGCGAGCGGCGCGTGGCAGTGGGGTGACAACGGCGCACGACTACGAATACGCACGCACACTAATATCTGTACAGAGTAGGCTGGTGATTTAATTAGAGCAATGTTTACTTTCGTAAAATCAAAGGCGTTTGGGTAAAAAATAAGAAAAGTCTTAATATTTTTATATTCATGTTTTTTAATGGAAAAATAAGACAACAGTGACCTGCGGAATATCAATACAAACATTTTGATGTCGGATCATTGTTTCATTTGAGCTATATTTACAAAGTTTCTGAAGAAATAAGTTTTTAGATGTGTGTGATGTTATTTTACGTAATGGTTATGCAGTTTCTGGGTATTTGTTTCAAATTCCAAGACAACCATGACCTTGTGAAAGGATCAAGCTAACCTACACTAGTCCTTTTAATGTATATGACCTATTCAGCGCCTAGCACTAGTGACTTAAAAACACGTAAATTTTCAAATACCGCGCGGCACCCCCTTAATAAGTTGGTAGTTTTTTATTTTATTTTGTATTTTGTAATACCTACTAGACAGTCCCAACCTAATGAGATGTTAAAATTGTTAAATGATAAAGAAATTTAAACATTTTTTATTTTGATTTTTGATTGAAAGTTCATTCGCCTCTCTATGTATTTTTCTAATTTCTTTGCTACATAAAACTAGAGTTTAAGTAAATAATACACGCAAGCGTTTAAATATACAGTAATGTGCACCAACTTTACGGTTATGTGCGTATAACGTGCTAAGCAACCATCAAAACAAGATGATAAATCAAGAAAATAATAAAAATTTAATACTGCAATGCTTCATCAAATCTTCAAGAGAAATACCTGGTTTTTCTTTGTAACTACGAGTATAATAAAGCCTTATAAATTGAAATTGAAAGGTAAGTTCCTTATAGGGTGTGGATGTCTACAGCTAAGAGAGGATTTTTATAAATTCCCGAGGGGTCATATATGGATACGGGTTTACCGAGGACAAAGCCCAGCTGGGCCGCTTGTCTATACTCGTATAAAGAGGTTGAGTTTGCGACTTTGTTTGTTTGTGGAGGGTAATCTCTGGATCTACTGGTCCAATTCTGAAAATTCTTTCACTCATACATTGATACATTCCTTGCGGGTCATAGAGGCAAATTTAATTTTTTAATAAAAATATTTAAAAAATCAAAATACAAAATCAACGTTGGAGAAAGTCGCGATCAAAGTGAAATAAAGCAATAAACAATAAAGCCGGGGTGAAAAAGGGTTTTTTAACTATTTGTAGTGGTCTCATTAACTATAAAAAACAATAAGTAACTAATATAACATTAAAATGGGGTACCTATTTTGTGAAGACCGTAAGATTCTATAGCAATTACTTACGGATATCAAGTTAGTACTTGTGCTTCGTAGAGCCACTACTTATATTTTGCTATCCGCAGAACAACATTTTAACACAAAGCAGGGAGTGGCCTGATTGAGCCATTTGTCTACGTATAATCAACTCACAAGCATCCATCCGTTCTCCTATATTTATCCCGATCCGACCTTCCATTCGCCCTAGGGCCAGACTTAAAAACTGCACTAGCACCTTGTTGAGACTGTGGTAACCTATGCTTACAAATTCATAATATTATATAATTATAATTAAGTTTAGTTTCTGAAAAAAAAACTGCTTATAACACTTACTAGTAATGTAATTTTGTAGCAATAAAATAAATTTATCTTATTCTTTTCTAGTATTCTAGATGTTTTAATAGTGGCACCTTAGTTTCACCTCTGATCTTTCAGTTTATTAGCTCTCTCCATCCAACTGGTTGTATGGAAGAAATCGCTTTGAAGCGACAAGACCGCAAAATTGTAACTTTGCAAATTATTTATATTTTTCGTTCATGTTTATGTTTCATAGTGTTACAATAAAAGTATTATCTATCTATCTATCTTTTATATGTGCAATCAATCAAGATCCTGAGTCCGTCGTCTTCGCAATCATCGTATCATCGTATCATAATAAATAACTAAATTACCTACAACAAAAAAACATATCATAAAAAACCAAAATACTTACTCATTTCTTATGTAAACTTAACCTTACTTTGTAAACATGAAAAACTACTCGCAAAACCGCAGAACCTCCATGAGCCCGCGTCCTGAGGGAGCCGAGTGAGCCGGAGGAGGGAAGACACTCAATCAATCGCTCAGGCGCCGATCAATCACACCCGAAGGCTTCGGGCTGCATCAATATCTATCTGGGCTACAGGTTCCACTTGTTTTACACTTCATATAGCCTTCGACAAAGTTGCGAAGATTTTTCAAACTCAAATATATTTTGTTGGTAGGTATATTACTCGGTATTCTACTTAAGATTTTGTAGTTACATAACGAGGAGGCTTTATTTACTTTCGTCTTACCTGATGGTAAATGACGGTAAGATTTATATGGTACCTACCTACGGAATTAGAATCTCACTATTGTCGAGAATCTTCAATCAGTGTAAAACTTTTCCACAATGTCATCGTCACAACATTATGATAAAGATTTAATAATTTGGAAATGTCTTCACAGCATAGCACTACTACCTACGAGTACGGTTTGGTTTGACAACCATCTTCATTCTGTGAGAAGCTTGCCAGAATGTTATCTACACAACATAAGTCTGTCTTAATATTTAATTGTTTGAGAGTCAATTCAGTAATAAGATCGACATGCAGTTCGAATATACCCCTCGATTCATACAATACTAGCGGCCGCCCGCAGTTTCACCCGCGTGGTTCCCGTTCCCGTGGGAATATCGGGATAAAAAGCATCCTATGTGTTAATCCAGGTTATAAACTATCTGTATGCCGAATATCATCCAAATCCATCCAACCGTTGCAGCGTGAAGAAGCAATAAATATACCCACTACAAACTTTCGCATTTGTAATATTAGTATGATAAATAATAATATGCGCGATATATCGAGGGGTTTATTCAGTCTGCATGTCGATATACAAAGAGAAAATTAAGGTACTAAACTTGTAACGTTTCTAGATAGATAGTTCCATTGCTAGATAATTATGTTCATCATCCTAATACCGGTTCGTATCAGTCCACTGCTCGACATAAGCATGCGATTGAGCCCGAAATTTTTCTCTTACATAGAAATATATCTGTAGATTTCCATTTATTTGTGACACTACATTAAAGCGCATTGTAGTTTTTATGTAACAATCTTAGCAAATGACAAGAAGTGATGATTACCTACCCCCTCCCTACTATAGGCGGGACTGTATGTTTGAAGTAGTTATTAAATTGATAATTACTCAGTCTGGAGCCTTATATCAGAAGCAGTCGGTGCAATGACAATAAAACGGACTTTTATATTACTATAGCCATATCCCAACGTAGTGGAAGGAAATCCAATGTATTGTGAGCTGTAAGGTGCAGGTCTCCGTTGGCTGCATAAGCCTGGATTACTCACGGTATACGCGCAGCCTCCAGCGGATGAATACATTTCACGGTCCACGGTACCATATTGAATTTAGAGTGGCTGTGTGAAATAATATCTCATTTTATATGTCTACATGCATACGCGAGCGGTGGATTGGCGTTTTTAATCTTTTGAAAACATCGCTATGGCTAAGCTATACACCTATATAAGAATTTTTTTTTTTTTTTTATACATAGCACGGCAAATGACTCCATTTCACCTGATGTTAAGTGAATATGGAATCCAGATGCGATGACAACTGGTGCAGCGTGAAAATAACGCAGCATCAGTTACCCTCACTCTGCCGGCCCACAAGGTGCCTCTTCACGCCTCGTTTGAAGGACCCCATATCATAGGAAGGAGGGAAAACGTGTGCAGGCAAACTATTCCATGTTTTGGAAGTGCGACAAAAAAATGAGTCACCAAATTTCTTAGTGCGTGATGGAATATTTGAGACAGTGAAGCGGTGACTCCGGAGAGCAGCACGCGTACTCCTATGGAGGAAGGGAGAAGGAGGGATGAGGTCAAAGAGTTCTTCAGAGCACTCGCCATGGTATAAACGGTAAAACACGCTGAGTGACGCAATATCTCTACGCAATTGCAGAGTTTCGAGAGTATTTGTGACTTCTGCGTTGCCGATAATGCGTACAGCGCGACGCTGCAATCTGTCCAAAGCATCGAGAAGGTACTTTGCGGAACCGTCCCAGATGTGCGAGCAATACTCCACGCAAGACCGTACCTGTGTCTTGTACAAAAGGCACAACTGGTCAGGCGTAAAGAATCGCCGCACCCTGTTCAGAATGCCAATTTTTGAATTTTTATGATATTCCTTTTGACGAATTTAAAATTTTGAATTGAACTTACGTTTTGATATAGACAAGTTAATTACGCTAAAGGGTTTTGATAATGAAAAATGAAAAAATCATGTATTACGAAATTGTTCCCCTTTAAAAGTTCTAAAAAAAGTCCGCGACAGCATATTTCTAGCTTTTAAGGTTGACTCACTATAACCTTTAATTAACGCGGGGAAAACTCACTTCACCCGGAATCCTCAACTACTGAGGTACTGGCTATCTTATCTCTAGCTGCCGGAACACAACAATGATAAAAACATTGATGCTATGGCAAACTACAAACACTGCATTGAAACTCCTTCAACAATAACTACATTATGTATACATGTCAAGCCATTCGTCAGCGCATACAGAGGACCAACTTTCAGCTAAATAGCGAGCTTGTTAAAAACTTTGTTGCCCTTTTAGAGTACAATCGGCGGACAAACTACAACTCGAGTCAGGAATTAAACTAAACCCTATTTCGTTGACAATAGGTCTTATTATCGCAGAGTTTTACGAAAGTTTTACACGAACACTAGAGGCGTCCATTATAGAATGTATTGTAGAATCACGTGCATAAGTATATTGCTATGGACAAATCGTCACCTATTTCTGTCTACACGATTGCAACTAAATTATATGAAAATTTATGGGCGCCTTGTATTTTACTGTTACCGTCTTGTACACCGTTAAGGCGAAGGGTAAGGCACACTAGCGCCACCAATTGACATTTTTGACAATTACTAACGGACCGTTTTTTTTTTAAACATTGCGTACCGTCCGATAACAGGAAAGCATCCATAGTATTTATTTAATAACTGTGCACTACTTTTTGTTGCGTGGTTTATTCACAAAACGGGCTATCGCATTTATTCACAAACAATTACCACTTTTGGTGTTAGTGAATGAATACAAAAACAAACCTAAAAGTAGTGCACAATTATTAAATAATAGATGTATGCCTAGTGTCGGAAGGTCCGCAATGTTTGAAAAAAAACACCAAATTAAATCCATTAGCGGCGCTAGTGTGCCTTACCCTTCGCCTTAAAAGAATTCAGTGTTGATCCAGTACAAAAACAAGTACCTATTAATGAGTATAGTAATTATAGTAAACTACCAATTAAAATTCACGGTGTATTATATAATATACTAGCTGACCCGGCGGACTTCGTACCGCTTTGACAGTTTCCATCACTGAGTTAAATATATATCAATGGTTTCAATGACAACAAAACAAATAAATCATTTTGTATTGGAAAATTAAATTGTCGTTTTTTTTTTAATATAATTATGTAACTCAGCGCTAATGTCATTCATTAGAATGACATAAGCGCTAAAAAATTCTTTCACCATTAGGTGAAAGAATTTTTTAAATCGGTCCAGTGGTACATACATACATACATACATACATACATACATACATACATACATACATACATACATACATACATACATACATACATACATACAAAATTACAAAGGTTTCCTCTTTATATAGATTATATTTATATTAGATTATATTTTTATATAGATTAAACTATAACGCCTCGGTGGCAGAGTTGCTAAGCGCTCGGCCCGATACCCGGGGGTTCAATTCCCAGGTGGGGCAAAGTATGTCCTGAATTTTTCGAGGCATAGCCCGGGTTTGTGATCACTAACCCGCATTTGGCAAGCGTAGTGATAAAGCCATTAGCCATAATGGTATGCAGCCTATGGAGGCTGCGATGATATTTTTAATCTGAGTGTCTGACTTCTTAGCGGGAAAATGAAGGGTCATGTCTTCTGCTTCTTCTTCAGCCTATAACCAAACACTGCTGAGTGTAGGCCTCCTCATATGCACGCCATTCTATTCGGTTTTGGGCTTTCTGCATCCAGTTTTTTCCCGTGACCTCCGTGATGTCATCTGCCCATCTAGCCTTCTGTAGCCCACGCTTCTGATGACAACCGTGGTCTCCACTCTAGCACCTTCCCGCTCCACCGGCCGGGTCATGTCTAGTTTGGTTTTACTTACTAAAAGTGCTATGTCAATATGAATGCGAAATAATGGTGGTCGAGTAGGCAAATGACTCCGATCCACTTGATGATAAGCGTAAGTCAATCATCTTCTGCTACATCGGCCGTTCAATCTTTTTTTTTATATTTTATTGGTAAGCACAGTGCCTTGATCTCATCTGATGTTAAGTGATGATAAGGCCAATGATGGAAGCGCACTTCACCCGGGATCCTAAACTAATGAGGCACTGGCTATCTTATCTCTAGCTGCCGGAACACAACAATGCTACAAACATTGATGTTATGGCGACATATTTAGATAAGATGGTGGTAGCTAGCCAGCGGGCAAACAAGCCCAACAACCAAACCGAGTACATAAACATGTACCCCCCGCTGGAAATCGAACCCGGGACCTCTGGGTCTAAACCGGTGGTCTTAACCACTAGACCACAGAGGCGGTTAAAAAAATCTTCGATACTTTATCTTTCCTATCAAATATATCTAAACCTAAACCGAAGGCTTTGCCGCAATGCCGACAACACGTATTTCTACTACAGGTGCCCGCGTGACGTCATCACAGGCTTTGGACGTCTGCCAGACAACGCCGCCGGTATTTACGACCGGGCGCAAAGAATTATTATGGACACGGCGAAGGGGCTCGTGTGAAAATGGGCATTTTTTTCAAGTGGCACCGCTATCTCAGACGGGAATCTAACGGTGGGAGGGGAAAGTCTTTTCTTGAATGCGGACAATCGCTACTTATTTCCACAATTTCCATTTGCTCAAACTCCAACCAGCAAGGTTATACCAGAAGTGACAGAAGTTTCTGAGCAAGCAAAAGTTGCAGTTTCCACTGGTTTGTCCTTTTAAAAGTCCACTTTCTCATCATTTTTAGTATTGGAGTTGTAAAGCGCACTTCAACAATCAGTCAACAGCAGGAGACTTTGGGAATGACACGATAAGATTTTTATCTCATATTTATCGTTATCATTATCACCATCTGGTTCAGCAACAGTAATTGAGATATTTATTAAAATAAAAATACGTAACGATAAATGAAAATCTCCATTACTTTATCACCATCATCATCATCATCATCGTCATCAGCCTACAAACAAGATGACAACGATTGATGAAGTCACCCATCAAGAGAGACCTCAGTAAAAGGTTTCCCGCCCAGAGTAGACTTACGAACTGATGGCATAGTGACGTTCACAAGAGCTATTTGTAGCCTAAAACTGAATAAATCATTTTGAACTTTGAATTTAAAAATGTTTTACTCAGTAAATATTCACAATCGCTACCTTACACAGTACATAGCCCGCCAACGACTTCTCAAGCAAAGGTTAAAACAACACTTTTATGTAAAAAGCACCGCCTTTCTATTTCCATCAAGTACCTAGTTTTGTTTACAGAAACAACATCAGTGTGCGTGTCTAGCATGTATTAAAGTAACATTTAGTAGCTTTTTAGTAATTATTGTCATCCACCAAAACACATTATGTTTCCACCCTTGTTTATTACATAACTTTAACGCTGAGCGGTTTCAGTTTTACAGCACTTTTGTGTTACCGTAATATATTTAGTATAAACAACTTATATATAAGGTCAATGAATGACAAAGCTACGTGACTGATGATACACAAACCTTGCTTAACAAAGATAGAGAAGACATAAGCGCAACTCATGTATTAAACTCATACCTGCATATAAAAGATATTAAATTATAATTTTGGTTATGCTAACACTCTACTTTGATATCAAACAATTTTGACGTATTTTTTTATAAAATATTAGTAGGCGGCAAACGAGCAGGCGGGTCACCTGATGGGAAGCAATCACCGCCGCCCATATGGACACCCGCAAGACCAGAGGAACCGCAGATGCGTAGGAAGGACGTATCTATCTACTCCTGTTTATTTTACATTGTTATAGAAAAACTGCAAGTAAAGGAAAAGCCTGCAAAGGACGTAAAAGTGAAGTAAACAGCCTATAACTGTCCCATTGCTGGGCAAAGGCCTCCATCATTGAAATCGAGTCATCACTACAATTGATGGCATATAGCTTTATCACCACGCTTGCCAAATGTGGGTTCATCTCAGCCAAAAGACGTCCACTGCTGGACAAAGGCCTCCCCCAAGGATCTCCACAACGACCGGTTTTGTGCTGCTCGCATCCAGCGGCTTCCCGCGACCTACACCAGATCGTCGGTCCACCTTGTTGGAGGCCTGCCCACACTGCGCTTTCCGGTACGCGGTCGCCACTCGAGAACTGTTCCGCCCCAAAGGCCGGCCATCAGTCCTGCGAGCAATGTGCCCTGCCCACTGCCACTTGAGCTTAGCAACTCTTCGGGCTATGTCGGTTACCTTTGTTCTTCTGTGGATCTCCTCATTTCTGATTCGATCTCGCAGAGAAACCCCGAGCATAGCCTTCTCCATTGCTCTTTGAGTGATCTGGAGCCTTCTGATAAGACCCATAGTGAGCGACCACAAATGTGGGTTGGTGGACAACTCTGGCTATGCATCGCAAAATCCGAAACTCACTGCCGGACCTGGGAATTGAAGCCGGGACATCCGGGTAATAATACGTATAACAACGCGAATAAATCCGTCAAAAGAATTACTAGTCATACATAATTATTCACCGACAGTTAAAACGCCACAAACAATAAATGGATAGCCAATGTCGATTCGCCGGAAAGTACGCCAGAACAAAATGGCGTTTTAACCAAAATAAATTAAACAGAAGCCACTATGCCATTAAATTCGGCGTTACAATTAAACGGCTCCATAACAGTTTAAACAGGCCAGATGACCGTGTATTTATAACGTGTCCCGAATAGTTTCACCAGAGATATGGGTGAAGGTGCTCAGTTAACGAGCAAGTTAACGACCGGCGCGAGACCGTTGCTCAACTCAACAGTCACCGGGGAGTCGTGTTGAGGTGGGCAGTTACCGGTAACAACTAAGACCTCTGTGATAGTTCTTTAATACTTACTATACTATTACTTAACTAAATGGTCATTCATTAAGCGCTTCCCATCTTTAAATTGAAATAAAATATAACATTCGTTTGAAAGACCTATCGATGCCATTATGTGTGGAATATAATATCGCTCAAATTTCTGCCACGACTTCTCTGGGTGGAGCGCATCCGAAATGTCCAATTTTCCATGAGGCTATGCAGATTCATCTTTTCAGATGATGGCTAAAAAGATGAATCTGCTTAGCCATCGGTTGTAACAACCTTTGGATAGATGGCACTGTGCCGCAATAAAGCACTCAAAAATTAAAAAGCAGTGACAAAATTCAGCGCTTACGTCAGCCTTCCCGGTAGCATAGCGGTCAGTGCAGTTGCCCGGATTGTGGAAGACCCAGGTTCGATTCCTGGGTGGGTCTGGTGGGCGTTTAATTTTTTCACTGTATTTTATAAATATTTAGTAGGATTTGGCCTTCATTTCACCTGATAACTACTGAAGGCCCAAGAAAATCTTCAGATCAGAATAAAACAATGCTACTAAAATTGATGTTATGGCGACATATTGAGATAAGATGGGGTTACCTAGCCAACTAAACCGAGTATACAAACATGTACCCCCCGTTGGGAATCAAATTCAGGACCTCTTGGTTTAAGACAAGTGATCTTAACCACTGGACCACAGAGGCGATTATTAATAAACCTTATTATATAAGCGACCTTATTAATAAACATAAACCTTATTATATAAGCGACCTTATTATTAATAAACAAACAAACAGAGGCATTATTTCTAGATTGAATAGGCGTGGTCCAAACTTAGCTGACAACTTTACAATAAATGAATTTCTGACTAATAAGAGGCGATGACCGCAAGGCATGTATCACATCACATGTACTTATTATTCGTGCATTATCAATCTATTCTTGAGACCTGCAATATTGTGAGTCAATGCTCAGTGATTTTTTGGGATATTACAACGAAACCATTTTGTTTAAAAACATTGCTGCTTATTAACTGAAAGAGGAAGATGAGGGTGGTAGCTATCTTGATGGGTTCTTTGAGGAAACTTTACCATCTGGGTCGTAGTGAAAACCAAGATGCACTCAGCTTTTATCTTACACGATTGTAACAGTCGATAAAGTTTATGGTGGAACTGCGATTTTTTTAGAATCCTCGACCAATAAGGTCAAATCTACCAACCACTGAGCAGAAATTGTTAGTATCCCAGCAAACAACGCTTTGGCAATCCTATATAAAATAGATGTATGGTTAAAATGTATTTTTGTTTCCTATTTTCCCGAACGCGACGTTTCGGTAGTTGCTTGGACTGTGGTCAAGAGCTGGCGTTGCATTGCGTTAAACATTTTATTTATAGTGGATCGGGAAAATTTAAGTGTTAACATGCTAAACCCTTGAAAAGTGTTATAAACATTTAGGATGTGTCAAAAAACGAATGTAAAAATGTTATCTCTTTTGCAAAACTGTATGACACATATCGTACGTTACAAGAGTCATGAATGATTCATAGAGCGCGAGCGGCGGGAATCAAAAAGCAATCGGATCGACACAATAGTTGTTCCAAAACAATTTACGATATCAAAAAACTGTCCGGAGATGGTGATTGGCGATATCTAAATGGGTGCAATGGCAGGTCGACTGTATCCAGGATTTACAGGGAATAGGTCGCTATTCCATATTTGTTTATAAATGGCAGCGATATAAAATTATATGTTCCTTGCAAGACATAAAAGCAACACAGAACAAAGTATCACCAACACTACGACTAAAGACAGAAATGCGACAGTATTGACTAACACAGAATTGACAATATATAATACAATGCCATAATTATGGTAAGTTAAAGTAAAAAATGCCCGTGCCTGAGTTTCTTGCCGGTTTTTCTCAGTAAAAGGTCCCGCCCTGCAGATTTACGAACCGATGGCAAGGTGACATTCATTCTTATGAAATAATATAATAAATAGCTCTTGCTATTTGTAGCCTAAACTGAATAAATGAATTAAATCGAAATTGAAAATAGGACCTAAAAAAGACGACTCCCTTCAAGTGGGCCTCGAACCTATAACCTTTTGCCAGAAAATCAATATCTCGTCCAAACCTAAGGTCCCAAATCTTTTAGACTTACTTAGTGTACTCAGAAAAGATTATTTTCCTAGAGTTCTACGCACAAACCGAACTGAGTAAACAGGATTAAGTTGAAACAAGTTTGTTATTTTCTGCATTACTATTTGCCAGTTGTTAATGAATTTCAGTAGTTGGCCGCAAACGTCTTTACTGAGTTACTTGAACTCTATGGAAGGGGTAAGGTTAACAGGCTATTGAGTCTGGACTCTGACAAAGAACTGGTAACTTATCGACAAGGTAGGAATGTCTTATTGTAATAGCCCAGGCTTTTCTTTTATCAATTCTATAAAACGAAGTTTTGGAAACTGGTGCTCTCTTTATAACTTCAGTGCTCATCGAAACTATTCTCTCGGATACTGTTCGAAGAATAGGATGCAGGGCGCGTTCACCGCAGTACTTTAGACGAAAACTAAGCCAATTTTCGCAGTTGCTGGTACGAAGTTTCGTGGAGTCATTAAAGAAGGGTTTTTGTCGTATGGCAGTTCGCAGAAGTAATGCCCGTATGATGAGTTATGACACCTCCTTGCTTACCGTTTCCTTAGTCCCTCTCCCACGACATGGTTTCACGTAGCTGTCACATGGTGTCGTAGTTTCCCAGATTCGACCTTTTAAAGGAGCTCTCTGGTTTCCGCGTCAAACACTACTAATATCTAGTCGCTATGCTATGCCGTACAAGTGTACGGCATAGCATAGCGACACGCCTAGGAAGTGCGGTCAGTCCCAAGTTCTCAAGGGTTGTTGATATACAAAGATTCTTTCCGTCTCTTCTAGTTACGCTGTACGTATAACGCACCATAGAAGAAAAGTTCTATCTAATCCCAAAATAAGAAATCGAAGCCCGATATGGGTTCAACCATTTTGATGTATTTGCAAGGCATCTTAAAGAAATGAAGCGGAGAACGTTCGAGACCAGGTTAGGTGAAAATCAAGGTCCTTGCCACCTATAAATATTCGATGAAGCTGTAAACTGTATCTGCTACCAAGTACCAACCATACAAACATCTTTAAAAACGTTACATCAATATTCAATAACAAATTCTCCAAACAGCTTAACATTGCAAGTTGTAATAAATCAAAAACGTTGGACAAATGCGGTGGATGCAACCCAAGTTTAGTGTTGAAGCTTTCATTATTTAAGCATTCCTCAGACCTAGAATGTCTCATCTGGCTAAGTGCTGGCACACAATGTCGAATTGCGGGACGGGCGGCACAAGACGACAGAAGATCTGGCTGGAAATAATGAAACTGGAACGTACATAGGTACTGGAGCATGGAGAACACTTTGCATACGACGTATTCAACCACTTCTAGAACTAATTCTTTCTAGCATTTTCATGCAGAATATGTGCTAGGTCGTTAAGAAAGTTATGATAATTATTCCGTAACTTTCATTTGTCTTTATGATACTTTGTTTATTTAAATATATATCACTTAGAATTGAATGCTGTGCAATTATAGGTTGCCACAAACATGCACCGGCATAACGAAATCAAAATGGGAAATATAAACAGCACGCATTCGATTCAAATATTTTAACGGAAGCATGGAAAAGATAACTTTTAAGACTACCAACACTGCTGTGCCCTTGTACCACAAACTGCAGAGGGTTGGAAATGTCATCACAACAACACAACACAACACAACACAACACAGCTTTACGTGTAAAATACAAGTAAGTAGGTCCGTATAACGATTTGATTTAATTCAGTAAGAAAATCTTTATACTTCTAAGGAACAAAGCCTCAATGTTTCGGAACAGAAGACAGAACGGTGGCATCCCGCTTCCTGCAATGGAATGTAATAATAACCGCCCTCCATTATTGAAATTAATATTGCATTAAAAATTTAGATTAAAAACCCGACAGTGGGGTAATTTCGCGAGAGCAGCTGATACTTTTACGAGAATAATAAAATCTCCGAAGACCTTTCTAGACCGCCATCTTGAGATATTGTTTGCTAATAACAATTTAAATATGAGTCTTATGGGAATTTTATAGACAGAACGCGATGCGACGGATTCAGGTGTACTGAATAAAATACGATGACGATGCAAAGCAATTTGTTTTTATGGGACTGAAGAATCTTACTCACCAACAGCAGGTCAGGAGCAGTTAGGCCTGGGCACACAGCCCGGTGTGATGGCCAATATAATATAATATAGTATATAGGCGTATATAGGCGGCCATAGTGAAGAAGCATAATGATTAAGCCAATACACAGCGATTGTTGCCATGAATTGATTTTATTTTATTTCAATAATGGAGGCGTTTGCCTAGCCTAGCACTTGGACAATATATAGACTATTTCTTGCTTAGAGTAACAGTTAGATGCATACCGAATACTTGTGAAAGCATTTGAAGACCGAGTAGGATGGCGGACAAATGAGAAGAAAACCTACACACTAAGAAGATTAGTAGGCTAACGGCGTGAGCCTGCGGGTGAACTGCTCCGTGTCTGCTGTGTGTGCATCTACGCTGCTCTTGCCCTTCATTCTGCTGATTTAAAACGTCTTTATTCGTATCACAGCGCCTTTTTCCTGACATTTTTTGGCCTTCCCCTGCAAACTAAAAATCGGACCGATAAAATCATTTATTTCAGACCATTGGATCCATACATCCATGGTTACTAACAATTGAAACTTAAAAACTAAGCGAAACCCCGATTTGGAAGTTAATAAAAAAACAGAATTAAGGTCATACCCAGTGCTGCGCTGCGCTGGTTTATCACGGTGACCCAGGCAGGGCGTATTGTTTTTTTTTTCTATAGATTATGAGTTGGTTGAACTCAATCTGGGTCAACAGGACAAGATCCGATAAGGCATGTTCACTCTTGCTTTAAATGACGACAGGTTGTTAACTTTAGGAAACACTGACGCCGGCTACGCATTCCATTCCTTTAATTAGTGGTTTTACCGACTGCTATCTAACGACAACTATAGATTACTTCGACAACTACAAGAGGTTAACGTGTTTGAGGAGCTCTATGGTGCAGTGGTTAACGCGCCCGATCTGCGAGTGTTGAGGTTAAGCAAGTTTCGCAAAGGCCGGTCGTCGGATGGGTGATCAAAAAATGTATCATCTCGAGCTACTCCGTACTTCGGAAGGCACGTAAAGCCGTTGGTCCCGGCTGTATTAGCAGTCGTTAACAACCACCAATCCGCACTGGGCTCGCGTGGTGGTTTATGGCCCGTTCTCCCTATCCATCCATAATCCTCGTGCCCCAGCAGTGGGGACATAAAATGAGCTGATGGTGATGACGATGATGATGATGAACGTGTTTTTGAACCACCATACGTATTTGTTTATTTTTATATTCATACACATCCATACATACTCACTCGCACGTCCTTCTCCTAAAAAATGGGTAGACAGAGAGCATCGAAATCACTAAATCTGAACTTGCCATTAGTGTCCCGACGTTACATTTACCATAAACAAAGTAAGACTCCGAGGTGGAATAGATAACATCATCAATGATGGATTCTAGCCGATCACCTGATTTGCGAGTATGGAACCCTTGTCTTTAAATCGGCTCTTACATTTTTTTATATTAACGAGTAAGCACAGTGCCTTGATCTCAGCTGATGTTAAGTGACATACAGGGTGATCATATGTTAAGTGATGATAAGGCCAATGATGGAAGCGCGCTTCACCCGGGATCCTCAACTAGTGATGCTCTGGCTATCTTATTTCTAGCTGCCGGAACACAACAATGACAAACATCAATGTTATGGCAACATATTTACCGGAAGTTGACCAGCTGATACATGCTTTTCACGTCGCAGTCCAGCATGGACATGTGAATTTTTAACTCTAATTTAAAACGTCCGAAATAATGTGTGGCGGTCAGTCAATCAGTTGTTGTCGTTAATTGAAACTGCGACACTAATTAAAGCTAAAAGCTCGCATCAAACCGCATGCAACATACTACATGATATCATGCATGCACGCTAACTTTGTTACAACTAATTGAATTGAAGCTAATTGGTCGTGCTCAGTGAACAACTTACTATTAATATAACTATTAAATGTTGAATAATTGATTGAGGTGCGGTGACCGAAG
The DNA here is from genome assembly GCA_963082485.1 of Eudonia mercurella. Classification (NCBI taxonomy): domain Eukaryota; kingdom Metazoa; phylum Arthropoda; class Insecta; order Lepidoptera; family Crambidae; genus Eudonia; species Eudonia mercurella. The sequence goes on from OY720048.1 coordinate 482,866, forward strand.
TGTCCATGCTTCGAAAGCACGTAAAGCCGTTGGTCCCGGCTGCATTAGCAGTCGTTGACAACCACCAATCCGCACTGGGCCCGCGTGGTGGTTTATTTATTTTATTTATTTATTTATTGAAATAGGTAAGTACCTACACTCGCAGAACACACATTAAACATTATGAATATGATACAATCAATATTTGGTTAAATTCAATATGTGATCCATTACGAGTGACACATCATTCTTGATTTTACTTTGATTTTAAGTTAAGTAAGTTTATAATAATTAACAAATTATGTACGATTTTTGTAAACAATTTCCTATGAAAGACGTCGAGCACATCCAGCCGTCCATTAGACATTATATTATGGCTAGGTGACGTTTCGGACACATTATATTCGGACATAGTGTCCGAATTGACACTTTTTAATTTTTATTTTTCTTTACTGACGATTCGGACTCTATTAAATTATTGGAGCTGTTCAGTACAGTCAAATAAAAAAGCTTCAAAATATAATAATATGTAGAAAAAAAAAATGTTACTAAAATATTTTAGAGGTTTGTGGATGTGTATTACTGTGGCTCACCACATCAGACTATATTGCATACATCGCACTGTTGGATCATGTAGTTAACTGACACATTCTAGAAACGGGCGTGTGCGACATAACATTAGTTCTACCGGAAAGACAACAAAATACTCGCATTATAGGGTGTCTGGGAAGATTATAGGGAACATTGAGTGAAAAACTGTCGAGAAGAGCGCAGCAACGTGTATGGCCGCTTATAATTTTGTGTAATAGAAGGAGACCACGAACAGTCCTTCTATCTCGTAAAGTTTATGGCCCGTTCTCTATATCTATTTATAGGGAAGACTCGTGCCCCAGCAGTGGGGACATAAAATGAGTTGGTGATGGTGATGGGATGAGTGAACTCGGTGCTTGCCTTTCGTGATCCCGAGCCATTCCTGTGGCAGAGAAGGGATGGTACTAGGTGTTTTAGTGGATATACCTCCCCTCCCTTTGTCGAGCTTTAGTGGATGGACGAGGGAAGAGGAGGAGTTCCACATAAACCGAGGTCGCCCCTTGCCCCGAAGTATGCGCAAAGAATTTTATCTATAAAATGTTCAAATATTTTTTTTTAACGCAAATTGTATTGCGAATTTTATTGTTAGTGATAACCATTGAGTGGGCGCCTTTGGCTTTCAAAGTAAAAAGTGTTGAATAATCACGGCGGGCCGGTTAGAACCACGATAGCTCAATTGGAAGACCTGACCCGGAATGTCAGAAGGGTGCAGGTTCAAATCCTGCTCGTGGAAATTTTTTCAACATTTGAATTTTATCTAAATAAAAAAAGGTGGGGTGGGGTCCAACTTCTCTTACGGATGATTGATTGATACCTGATTTTGACATTTTTCCTATACTTATATCCAAAATGTCAAAATCAACCAGATCGCAAAAAGAAATACTATATTGGTTACGTACATAGTAAATTAGTAACTGCTGCTTAAAAAGGTATCTAGTTTTTTTTCTGTGTTCTGCTCAACACAGCAATCTGTTTCAACATTGAGCTGCAGCCTTACCTGACCAATATCTGTGTTTGTTGTTGTTTAGGAAAACTGTTAACGAGCGAAAGAAAGTGGAAAAATATCTAGGTAAAGTTTATTTGTCTAATTAGGGGTTAGAAGCGTTATTTAAATCTTCAAGTTAGTTTCAACGAGCCTATTTTCGTCTGTAATAAGTCGGCGGCTAACTCGAGTAAATTGATTAAAGAATAAAAAAATAAACTTTTGATTGAAAAAAACACAAATGTAGAAAAAATTTCCATGAGCAGGATTTCAATGTCAGAAGGGTGCAGGTTCAAATCCTGCTCGTGGAAATTTTTTCAACATTTGTGTTTTTTGTAATTTGATCGCAACAAAATTTGCGTTTTAAAAATTATTTAAACATTTTGATTGAAAAAATATAAAAAAAAACATCACATAACCAATGAATATGCTGTCGTAGCAAATAAAAAACCACTTAGTTAACACCTTAAGCTGTGCTTTAAGCGCCATGTTACTGAAAGACTAATGAATTTCTAGTGTGCCTGGGTTTCGTGTTAAAAACCTTTCGATTTGAGGCCCAGCAAAATAAAACTAAAATTATTCGTCAGTAATTTTTACTAGCACGCGACACGGTCCGTCTGTTTCTTTATTTAAGTCAAGACGTATCGACTCATCGGCAAGGGTGGCGGGTCAGTGGGTCAAGCGGCCACGAGCTTTCAGGACAGCTCTGACCATTGTGGGAGCCAACGGTGCGTCAAAAGTTGTCTCTACCTACACTTCAACAATAAAAACACATTTATTTGTGTACAACCCTATTTTTACCCGACTGCAAAGGAAGGGTTATGTTTTTCGCGCCTATCTTGTATGTAATATTCTTTATTACCTCATATCTCCAGAACCGCTGAACGGATTTACAAATTGAGGTATCGTTAGATTCGTCTTAGCTGCTCAAGTGTTCTTAGATAAGTGACGTTAAAAAACAAACAAACATGGCGGCTGTGTGACGCCTTTGGTGTTGGTGAAAAACAATTTTTTTTTTCGAATATAATGAAGTCATTATGTGTATCAAATTAGAGAGCTCAACACAAGGATTTCAAAAAAATATATTATGAAATTTGTCTAACTAAAAAGGTTCCAGGTTCCCAGGTTCGATTCCTGGCTGGGTCGGGTGGGCGTTTAATTTTTTCACTGTATTTTATAAATATTTAAATGAGCTTCAGTACAGCAATTAGCACTTAAAAATAAAAAGTAAAATTTACTATAGCGTTGTGTTATCAAATTTGTGGTATTTCATTTGCAAAGATGTATCTGTATAGCCATCGGTTGCAATAACCTTTGGCACTGTGCCGCAATAAGCACTCAAAAAATTAAAAAGGAGTGACAAAATTCAGCATTCAATAAATATTGGTCCGAACGTTTAGCCACACGGTCAGTGAGGCATTAGCTATTTAATATATTTTTCATCCCCCCATCTCGGAAAGAGTATTTTCATCCCCCCATCTCGGAAAGAGTATTTTTACTCTTCGATATCTGAGCGCAAAAGCCGTTTTTATCCGCTAGAGGATAAAGTAAAATTGAATTTAGAACATCGTGTGCACTAAGTTTGTGAATTCAAAACATCACCAAACCTATTTACTTCTACCTCCATGGTGCCGAATTTTCAGTACTGTAGCAACCGGGACTCCTTGCTCAGGCATACTTACTGGCAGCCGCTGTGGCCTGAATTCAAACGTAGTAGAAGAAAAAGGGATGGAAGAAAAAAGAAGAACATCGCGGACTCGGTGACGGGCCGCGACGACGATTTGATTGTTATGATTTCATGTTGAAAGCAATATAGATATTTAAAGCTTTTAAAGTGTTATTATTCGATACAACCCCCGGTACCTTAAGTAACGACCCAGCGGGGTGTTACAGTACACAAGTCACTAACACCAACATTACAGTACCTAACAAAAATATTACACTCAACTTAAGGGGGTGCCGCGCGGAATTTCGAAAATTTACGTGTTTTTAAGTCACTGGTGCTAGGCGCTGAATAGATCATATACATTAAAAGGCCTAGTGTAGGTTAGCTTTATCCTTTCACAAGGCCATGGTTGTCTTGGAATTTGAAACAAATACCCAGAAACTGCATAAACAGTACGTAAAAGTAATGATATCCACAAACTTATTTCTTCAGAAACTTTGGAAATATAGCACAATTGAAACAATGATCCGACATCGAAATGTTTGTATTGATATTCCACAGGCCACTGTTGTCTTATTTTTCAATTAAAAAATATAAATATGAAAATAGTAAGACTTCTATTATTTTTTACCCAAACGCCTATGATTTTACGAAAGTAAACATTGCTCTAATTAAATCACCAGCCTACTCTGTACAGATATTAGTGTGCGTGCGTATTTGTAGTCGTGCGCCGTTGTCATACCACTGCCACGCGCTACTCGCTCTCTATCATAAAGAAACTTGAAACTCGCAGTTTTGCGTCCGCGCTGCACCCCCTTAAGTAACTGTAGCAACGTTACTTTCAATTTTTCTTAATTATACTTAAGTATTATTTGTTACAACTTAAAGATTATTCTGTAATACTTACCTATCATAATGTAGTAGTTAATACCTAAATTGTAATAAAAGTAACTTGTGATTGTAAATGTTATTTTTTGCATTTAGTCATTTCCTCGCTGAGGTGGGATGAAAAGTTACGTGTTGCACTCGAGTGCAAAGATTTTTCACCTGGTGCTCTTTTGATTCCCTCGCTAACGCTCAGGATTCTAATTTTTGAATCACTCGCTGCGCTCGTGATTCAATTTTAGAATCCTTCGCTTGCTCGGTCATCAAAATTGAGCACGCGGTTAAAAAGCAACTTTGCACTCTTGTATAACAAATAACTATTAATTAAAGCTTTTGTCGTCACAAACTAACCGACACCGTCACATATGACCACATATAATATATTTTAATTAAAAGCTTTCGCTTCAATAGATTTGCCCGGGCATAAGCAGTAATGATTTTGTCATATAGATAGGGACGTTAATCGTTATTTGACACTGATGTCATCATAGCATCATTACGCTGAAATGGATGTTTATTTGCAACCAACAATTATTTGACCTTGGAGACAATTTGTGATGCATATGAGGATATAACCTATTTCTTATTAGCGCGTTAAAACATGAAGACAAACAAAAACGAAATAAATCTACTTTCATGTGTAATCAAAAACTTGTTGAATAGCAGGCAAATGACTTCGCTTTTCCTCAAATTAAGCAGGAGCGGAGTCCAGATGCGAAGACAGCAAGTGGAGCTGAATTGCGCCACACGTTGCCAACCCGCAAGTTGCTTCTTTACAGTCACACCTCTTTACCTATTTATTAAAGTATTACAGTATCGAATCACTTCTTTCTACATAAGCAACCTACATACCACCACGCTGGCCGAGTGGGTTGATGGGTTTTTCATGAATCAACGGCTTAACTTGGCTTCCGAAGCACAGGGTAGTTTATTTTAATTACTCATCTTTACTGGCAAGATCGAGCTCTATTATTTCAACAATTTTTCTAAAATAATAATATGGCAGTAAATCTAAACTAGGATCAAACCCCAAATCGCCAGAAACCCAGTTTAAGTAAACTTACATTAAATAACGAGCGCCACACACTCCCCGAACCGTGTTCTAAACGGGCACAGATTTATTTAATCCCACTAATCCCTAGTTCCCAAACGTGAGCCCCGAGCACCCCGGACGGGCCACATCGGTCGGCCACACCGGCCACATCCCACTGTTTTAATCCCGCCGTGAAAAATGGCCGGTCTCGGCGCCCGTAAGATAGTCGAACACCTTCGACAGGGTTGCTATCCCGATAAGCTAGACAAATGTATTAGATAAATTTATTAAAGGGATTATTGTCGTATTTTTTACCATATTGACCTATGTCAATAAAAAACTCAAAAAAAAAAATTTGTTGGCAATTGTTTATGTTCGTATTGTGAACATTTTGTTATAAGAATCTCTCTAATAATCCTTGTTTTGGTATGATAGTGTTTATAATATAGACATGTGACCAAAAGTATGTGTGGATGCCTAAATTCGAATCGTAAAGATATAGAAAATATATTCAAGAGCCCAGAGCCGAATTTACAAAAAACAAAACCGCATTTTTAATTTTTTGTCTATTCTAATGATAGACCAGTGATAAGAGTTCATAACACTACAATTATGGTCGATTCAATCAATAATGTAGCCACTAGCGATGCGTGTGACAACCATACCGTTGCAAACGGGTTCGGTGCAGCGGTTCTCAACTTTTCCCTTGGCCGACCGCGCGCGCAGTAAATCGGTCTGGCCGTATGTTATTAGCTCCATTCTGCAACAGCTATTCCTGCTCAGTTCGATAACAAGAAATATGTAATTGGACGTCATCTTAAAATTGCTATGCTATAGGAAGAAACATTACTCATAAATAGCCCACATTCAATAGTTATCTTAAAGAAAGCACTTTTACAAGAATAAACGAAGTGTTTATTCCATATAGTTTAAGGCGAAGGGTAAGGCACACTAGCGCCACCAATTGATAATTTGAGAATTACTAACGGTCCGGATCTTTTTTAAACATTGCGTACCGTCCGACAACAGGAAAGCATCCATAGTATTTATTTAATAATTGTGCACTACTTTTTGTTGCGTGGTTTATTCACAAAACGGGCTATCGCAATTATTCACAAACAATGGCTACTTTTGATGTTAGCGAATGATTACATAAACAAACCTAAAAGTAGTGCACAATTATTAAATAATAGATGTTTGCCTAGTGTCGGAAGGTCCGCAATTTATGAAAAAAAATCCAGTTTAGCAGTTATCAAATTAAATCCATTAGCGGCGCTAGAGTGCCTTACCCTTCGCCTTAAGACAACCAGCCCAAATTGATTAGATAAAAAGCGCTTGTAAATAAATATGACAGGCTAAAGCTTATTTTTATATCTTACGGGTAAGTCTTAGAGCCTTCATCTCACCTGATGTTAAGTGATGATAAGGTCGAAGGTGGAAGCGCACTTCACCCGGAATCCTCAACTAATGAGGCACTGGCTATCTTATCTCTATCTGCCGGAACACAACAATGCTACAAACATTGATGTTATGGCGACATATTTATTCTGTAAACTGAATATATGAAAGTCATACAAAACAAAATAGCATTTAGCAACAGTTTTATCCGTTTCGACAAAATTAATTGAATTACCAATTTAAGCTTCTTACTTAATCTATACTAATATTATAAAGCTGAAGAGTTTGTTTGTTTGTTTGTTTGTTTGTTTGTTTGTTTGTTTGTTCGTTTGTTTGAACGCGCTAATCTCAGGAACTACTGGTTCGAATTGAAAAATTCTTTTTGTGTTGAATAGTCCATTTATTAAAGAAGGCTATAGGCTATATTACATCACGCTATGACTAATAGGTGTGGAACAGTCGCTAATTAACGCGGGTGAAACCGCAGGGCACAGCTAGTAATATATATAGACTACTATACGTTTTGTGTACAGAACATTCACTTAAAACCATCCAGCTGTTCAACATCATCATCAGCTCATTTTATGTCCCCACTGCTGGGGCACGAGCCTTCCCTATGGATGGATAGGGAGAACGGGTCATGAACCACCACGCGGGCCCAGTGCGGATTGGTGGTTGTTAACGACTGCTAATGCAGCCGGGACCAACGGCTTTATGTGCCTTCCGTAGTTCTCTCCAAATTAGTATGTTTTCAATATTAATTTCTTTCATTAATAATTAGAGATGAAAAAACGTCATTTATTTATTTATTTAATTAATTGGCACAACTACAGAATACAATTCAGTACATTCACAACAGGTAAACTAATTCTCACATTAAAATTGAATTTCGGTGATTGTTGCGCATTTACATAGAATACATAGAATAAATAGTTTTACAAATGAAAATATTAAATACTTATACTTTTAACAAACAAAGTCTAAAAAGAGAGTTCAGTAACAATTATAAAATATCAATTTAAAAGAAATAAGGACATAAATTCTTACAACATGATAAAACAGTTACCATACTTTTAATACATCATTAATCTAAATTATTGATTGTATTATTATTATTGATTTAAGTACAATTACACACATAACTCTTATTCCTAGTTCGTGCCATAGCACGGATATTACTATGGTAATTTAACATAACTGTATTGATAATCCAAACATTTAAAAAAGTAAGTTATTCACATTGACTGACACCGGTAACCAAAATAACTTATTCTGGGAGTACCTAGCTGTGCAAATTTATTACTTGAATAAAGCTGCGTGGTTAAGTGCCAATACCTCGGGGCTCAATTCTGAAGAAGGCGAAAGGTTCCGATTCTAATAAACGACTGAATCCCTTCATTCATTTCTGTCAGTGGCAAGCTTTTCACATTCAAAAAACCTTTCGTATTCAGTGAAAAGTGGAGTTCATGGATTGTATCGTTAAATGGTAATAACTGCATCTATGAGATTGGTTTAAACTTGCACATTTACGATGACAGAGAAGATAAAAGATCCAATTTTCATAACAGAAGTAGAGAAATACAGAAAACATAACAATTATATGTTATATTAGTTAACTTTACTAAAGCCTGATCTTAAGGCGAACTTGCATATAGTGCATATATAAGGTCACATTTTATCAACTGCAAATATTTTGAGGATAAATTCAACAAAATATATAAACTATTTTTATGAAAAAACCTTAAGTTTTTATACGCTAGTTTTCAAGAAAAACGCCAAAAGACATTTCGATTAAAAAGTAAAATAAAGTACTTTCTGTAGTTTCAATTCAAAGGAGCCGAAGCAGAGAGGCCACAATGCCTTCACCGCTTACACGTGCCTGTAGTTTCATTCAAAGGAGCCGACAGAGAGGCCGCTCTTAAAAATATTAAGATTTTTGTGTCAGGAAAGTAAAAAAAAAACTAGCCTGATTTTTTTTAAATGCTAGGGCCTTATTTCTCTGATATAATTAGATATTTGCAGTTGATAAAATGTGACCTTATATAGTACGTTTAATAAAACATAACCTCTAAAAGAAAATTGAATTGGTGAATTTTGGATAGATTCACCCTTTAGATTTTTAGACTATGCCTGCCTAAATCATAAATTCAACACATTTACACATGGTAACTGTCAAGAACATAACCTCACATTATATAATGATAAGTTTGTGTTACTAATACTTTCTTGAATAAATCAAAATATTTGGCTGATTCCTTTTCTTTTTATTCCTTAAAACAACGTCCTTCTACAACAATAACGAAACCAAACTATTCTAAGAGCACGGCGAAAGCTCTCTCCAATGATAGTTCAGACGCAATCGCAAGCCAATGTAAATTTGATGAGCGCCTAAATTCGTCGAGGAACAGCAAATATAATCCAGGGTCGACTAATGGCGGATGGGGGGATATCGGCAGAATCTCCGCTAATTACTCGTCGTTGGAGCCGTCACGCTGATTGCACGTCATTAGTGAAAACGCTTACTATTTTAAATGTGCATCGGGAAGTTTGGAAGGATCGTGATCTGCCGTATTGAGAAAGTATTCGGCTGATTTTTTATTTTATTTATTTATGAACATAGAATCTACAGCACTTTATAAACTTTATAATATATCTTGTAGCAATTAATTTATTTCCTTGATTATGTCTTCAGGATTTTAAGTCAGTATCTTTAAGATCCTTCAGCCTAAATCAAAGATTTTAACATTTCTGAATCATTAGCCATCAAGTTCCATACATTACAGTACCCAATCCATAACGTCAGGGGGTGGACATTTTTAAAACTAATTTCATAAAATCATATTACAATAATTACAACATAATAGGTACTTTTTTTTATAGCGGAAGATAATTAATTGTGAAGGTTTGAAACATCAGTTAAATTTGTTTTACATTAGCTACACATTTTTCGAGATAAAGTGGTGTCCTAATTTTTAGGACAACAACATTATAGAAATAAAGCCTGTGTGCACATATACCAAAATTAAAATTTGATTTAACCAATTAGTAGAGGTAAATGTGCCCAAACTTCTTGTTTGAGTACTCTGTCTCTGACGTCCCATACGCTAAGTTAGTCAGGAACTGTTTGTACCGAACAACTTATTGATAGATTCAAAACGCCCTAACCAAACCGCAGCACCCGGGGGAAATCACTCAATCGGCTGGGTGGACCCCACAGTCTTGGCAGGGTCAGTGCTTAAGTTGCGCTTTATTTATCACGTGAGAGGTACCAAGTGGTTGGCAATTTTCCAGGATTGTAGCGTGACCTAATTGAGAATTCTTGTAACTAGTAAACATGCTGTTAGATTTACAATGTCTAATTCTGCAGTATCTTTAGTTTCATAAACTTCAGAAAGGTTGTTTTAACGACTACCACTAGCCACTACACAAGGATTCTCGTATGTCTGTTTCAAGCACGGAAACAATTGTAGAGATAATTCATCATTAAAAATAGTCAGCAACCATCACTAAAAGTGCCTTGTATCACACTGATAACGATAATTTAGACAGGTCTAACGCGTATTTAGTGAGATATGTCGCAAGCCAACATTTACATTTTTTTTTATTCGTCAAACGAGCATACGGCTTTGAGATAGTAAGCGATCACTGCGTCTATTGACGATTTCAAAATCATAGGTAGAACTCACACGTTGCTGGCTTTTGTCTCATTATACCCAGTAATGTTACAGGATCTCATTTCCTTCATAGCAGCAATGTAGAACACTGCGATTTAGCGGCATCTACCACTAGCTACGGAACGTATTTTAATTGCTTCGTTAATGAGATAGCATGTCAAAATTAAAACAGTTTCAATGCAAATTAAACTTCACGTTACTAGAATATTCTCGAAAATGTTCCCATTGCCTCGAGCCCTGAATAACCAGATGTGCAAAGGCTCAGCTCCCATTGTAAGCATTTATTCACAGAGACCTTAACTGCTCAATAACCGTTCAATATGCGTGAAATTTATGCAAGTTCCGTGCATTGCAAACGACCCCGCATAATCTATTGCTCAGCTAAATTTAACTGGAAAATGGCTGCCCTTAAATTTGCTCAACATTAATGTCTGTTGTTTAACAAACATCGGATACCTATGGAATATTGAGACGAAATTATATTCATCTCCATGATGGTGTTACAAGTACCATGCCTTTCAAAAATTAAATACTACATTATGGATTTTGAATGAATGTCTCGATTAATAGATTGTTTGTCGCATGTTTCCAGCATCAAATTTGTCGAATCCTCTTGTAATTTCGGGAACCGGTTGAGAATTGTCATTTTCCTGGAAAATCTAGCGGAGCGATCTCTGGTTGCGGATATGGACAATTTCCTGACGCGGCCCTGTCGTAAATTTGAACGTAACGCGAGTATCGGCGCGGCATTATTTGCACTAGCTAGCTAAAGTGAGGCGAATAGTAATTTATCAATAACAATGGATTGCAATTGGAATGCTGGGAGCGGACAGCACACAAGAACTAGCCTATCAGAAAAAAGTTGTTAACTTACTGGGACACTGAAATGATAAAAAAAAATCAACTAACGTTACTAATACGCAGTAGCAGATACTAACTCAAAAATATAAGAGCTCCTTTACTTTCGAGAGACTTAACTAGAAAACAAAGACTTATGAGAAGGCAGTGAATGTGTGTGCGAGTAACTAGCCAATATGTTTCTACCCATAGTTTGTCAAAAGCCTGATGGTGATGAGATATCTTCCTACGAATTTTATTTTAGGTATTTCCATATCGGAATATTTAAGTACCTCATAAAATACCACATTGACATAAGGCTGGTTTTAATTTTAAACCATACTATATTGATTCACAACATTTATAAAATATATAATTCTAAAAACGTGTAAAAGCCCGAAATTTTATGACGTTACAAACATGGAGAGGCATCTCACAACAGTCACCTCCGACCGAAACCCTATAAATCACACATCCAAATAAGAGGACGACATCGCACAGGTCATTTGTCAAAATTGTCAGATGTAAACCTTAATACAACGCAAAGTTTGATCGATGGACCTCACATCGCGTTTAATACTGCATATGATACAAAAGTGGATGATATTCATAAAGTATCAAAGAATTCATAATTTTTGGGAGTCATGAGACGTACTTTCATAAAGAACAGTTATAACTACCAAAAAACGTAAAACGTTACGAGTTAAGAGCTTATGTTAAACAGTTACTTCAATCAAATGCCTTGAGGTAGCTTTTCAATAAAAATAGGTCAACAAAGCTTTTTACAAAGCCACCGAAAACCGGATCATAATCCGGAAAATTCCGGTTCAAACTGCAGGCTTACCAGGCTATGAATATGCATGCCACTCGTGCTTTAATACATTTTAGTTGGTTTAGTAACTTCACCGTAAAACGATTTGGCGGTCCGTCAAATTTTATGATTGAATTTTGGAGATTGGTATACGTAATGCAGTTTTGGGGAATACTGCTACTACTTATGTGTGGGCGAGTTTTATTTTGCAGCACCTACTACTAATTCAGTTATATTGCTTGGATATCTCAGCATATCGTCTATGTCAGCCATTTTATTGGCTATAAAAACGTCAGGTAGCCTAAAAGCCTCTAAATTTATTTCAAAAAATTACTGAAAGATGATGATGCTGCACTAACTTTCTTGACATGAACAAATATCTTTTGCATCCAAATAATCTTTTAAAAAGATCTACTAAAAGACATAATTACCTTTTTAGACATTGTTAGTACAGTAACGAACACTACTATATTATTTACTATGGACAGCTCAGCAATAATATGTACAGCAGATATGGATTCATAAAATACATCAGCTAAGTTATATGATAATGGCGGCTTATAATTCTAGGGTTAAACATATAAGACAACTTGAAGTATTGAAATGAACGTAAAAAAATATTGTGTTATTTTTAACTTCCTAATGCTAACCTTTTTTCACTGTCAATTTGTGTAAAAACTAATAAATAAATACAACAATGGAAATGCTTCAAGTTTAGACCTAATATTGGGCATTATCACTCTAGTAGCAGGTATTTTTATTTTATTTTTACTCGCACCATACAAACTTATTGACTGAGCGACAACGTCGTCGTACAAAAGCTTTAGCTAGCAGTAAACGTTCTCCCAAAAATATTTTTACTGCAGGATGAACTTCCAAATATAACTTATTGAAGGAGCATGACAGGCGAAAATGATGCTTTGTAATAATTGAAATGGAACATCACTGTGACTCGGATTATGGAGCTTTTGATATTATTATTGATGATATACAAGGCAACAGAAGAATATGTTTCAATGATGTCAATATATACAGCGATAACGATGACAAAATCGTAGAAACCAAAAGATGCTTAATTAATTTAATATTTGATAGCATCGTCAAAATTGTTTTAACATGTAAAATATTAAAGATAAAAGACTAAAGCTGTCTTCTATAGTCAAGGAAAAATTAATAAAATCTCCCACCGCTGACAATGATTGAGGTTTAACGAAAAACGTCAAATCACGTACGTAACCGGCGTTCGGAGATTGTCTTTTCAAGAGCATCGTCAAAAGCGTTTCAGTGTATGGCCGAAAAAGCAAATTAAAACCTTCAGGGCCTTTCAATCTTCCAGTCGGGGCGGGGCGGGGGAGGACTCCGTAATTAATTCGTCTTGAAAAAGGGTATTTTCTTGTTGGACTTGACTTGGCTTACAGAGCGCACAGATTGTTGGACTTTCGCTTTAATTTTTGTTGTTCAAATTGAATTGGTTTTGAGGCTTTGAATGATGGCATTAGTCCTAATAACTATTGTTAGTGGTAGCTTCAAGGCTTTTGGTAGTTACATGAAAACACAAGTGCAATCAAAAGTTAAATTGCAATTAATTTTAACGTTTATCTTTTCGAGATCCAGACATACGAATATTAAATAAAACAATACGTTAATCTTGTAGCCAACCCAAATTTACAGACAATAACCAATATCGCATAAAGTTTTATAATATTGGCCAAACATGAATATAACGAAAAGACTTGCTGCACTTGGAATTTATCTGAGATAAGCAGATTTATCAAAAAAATTGAGACTTTTTCATAGTCATAATTATTTATTGCATCATGTTGGTATGGTATGTACAGATCACACAATATTATAAACTAGTGGACCCGGCGGACTTCGTACCGCTTTGACAGTTTCCATTCATTCCCGTCTATCTAATCCTATGTGTTAATCTAGGTTATAAACTATCTGTATGCCGAATTTCATCCAAATCCATTCAGTAGTTTTTACGTGAAAGAGTAACAAAGATCCATCCATCCATACTTACAAACTTTCGCGTTTATAATATTAGTAGGATAGTCCCTTGACATGACCCTGTAAGGGTATTGCAACAATTTGGGGATTTTTAATATATTTTTTTATACAACAAAAGTATTAAAGTTAACAAAGGCAAAAACAACCAATTAATAAACAACAATATTTAAAAATAATAAAAATTACTTTTGGTATTCTATTATAAATCTTTATTGACATGTGATAAGTTCCTGAGCTTACCATATGTAATTTAGTGAAAGGTTGAGCCAGTCTATTTCTATGTCTCAAATTACGAGGTTGACGGTAAAAATCTTTAGCTTGAGCATACATTGTGTTGGTTTTTCCTGACAAAACATATTTCGAATATGTACAATGACGTAAGTGTAACTAACTTTGGTTTTACAAAATGTGGTTTACAAATATGTGGTTTCTTTACAAATATGCAATAACAATAATTTTTATTTGATCATACAATTAGACTAATTCATAGAATAAGTTTGAAGAACCTTTGATGAGCAAGAACCAATGTCAAACATGCATATCAGCATGCGAATCGTTTGTTCCATACCCTGTGTAGTTTAGTCACTAACGAACGTGCTTCGAAATTAATATAAATAACCTATTCAATAGCACAACTAGAATTATACTCAGACAAAAATACACGCTCCGAGATTTCTGAGTACAATGCATTAAGACAACTGTGCAAACTTAATATTATGTAGTAAGTAAGTAAAATATTGTATTATAAATAAGTGATATACACTCGTGTACAAATAATACGGGTCAGTACGAAAATTTTTCTCGCTTCTCGAGGGCCAGTCCACGCAATTGATGCCAATGTCCTGAATATACTCATTTACAATTTGAGCTGTATGTGGCCTAGCATTGTCATGCATAAATATGGAATTTTCACCCATATAAATCAAGTATGGGCCGACATACTCATTAAGGATCTATTTAACTCCGTGCGACTCTCTGAAGAGATTCCAGCCCAAACCATAAAAGATCCACCGCCGAAAAGTACTTTTTCCTCAATACAAGCTGGAATAAAACGTTTCCCTAGACGTCGGTAAACTCTTCGCCCCCCATCCTGTGCATAGAGCCTAAATTTAGATTCATCAGAAAACATTACTCTTGTCCATTCTTTTTCTCCTCATTGTGCATGTTCGGGAGCATAACGTAATATTGCTACTCGATGTTCCCTTGCAAGTTTTGGGCCATTTGCGGGTCTGTGGGGTCAATCAAATTAACTTCTCGGAGCTGCCGCCTAACAGTCCGCTCGCTTACCTCGTCTCTTCGGGTCTCTCGAAATTGATTTGCTACTTCAACTGCCGTGAGGTGTCGATTTCGGAGCATGGTCGTAACAATAAATCGATCCTGTCGAGCCGTAGCACATCTCGGTCTGCCGGTTCCTGGTTTTCTAATGTTGAGCCCAGTTTCTCGGAAACTTTGCACGACTCTTTGCACCGTATAAAGTGACACGCCTGTTACTCTCGCTGTACATCTCTGACTTCTGCCTTCTTCTAGCATAGTGACGATACGTGTACATTCTTCTGGCGTTAGCGACATGATAGTAATTTAATAATGACCGTGAAAGACGATGATGACTGCCTTTTATCATTTTGATTTGACAGATTGAAAACAAAAGTGAGAAAACAAGCAAAAGTAAAACACGCGTGATTTGAATTTGTTTCTGGTCCCCTAGTCGCGTTGAAATAACACAAGGCATGAGAAAGAATGGTTGATATCAATAAGCTGCTACCAAACAGATCTCAAGTAAAATTCGTAGGTACTTAACTCGAAATATATACGATGCATAATAACATCAGCGTGAGTCTACCGACTTGGATATTTTTGGGGTATCGCATTCGGTTTTTAAGAGTGAGCTGCTGAAACGGTTTCACTTGGGTTGATCCTCTTTTTCTTATACTAGCTGTGCCCTGCGGTTTCACCCGCGTTAATTAGCGACTGTTCCACTCCTATTAGTCATAGCGTGATGTAATATAGCCTATAGCCTTCCTCAATAAATGGACTAATCAACACAAAAATAATTTTTCAATTCGAACCAGTAGTTCCTGAGATTAGCGCGTTCAAACAAACAAACAAACAAACAAACAAACAAACAAACAAACAAACAAACAAACAAACAAACAAACAAACAAACAAACTCTTCAGCTTTATAATATTAGTATAGATAAAATGTAATTAGTTTAATAATTATGTAGAATTAACATTTGTAAAGTAAATTTTACTTTTTATTTTTAAGTGCTAATTGCTACACTTAAGCTGAATTAATTACCCGACCTAGCCTGGAATCGAACCTGGGTCTTCCGCAATCCGGGCAGCTGCACTGACCATAATGCTACCGGGAAGGCTAACGTAAGCATCTTTACAGATGAAATACCACAAATTTAATAACACAACGCTATAGTAAATTTTACTTTTTTATTTCCTATACTTAAGATGAATCTGTATAGCCATCGGTTGCAACAACCGTTGGATAGATGGCACTGCTGCCTCTAAAAAGCAGTCAAAAATCAAAGCAGTGAAAATTCAGTGCTTACGTCAGCCGGTAGCATAATAGTCAGTGTAGCCGCCCGGATTGTGGAAGACTCAGGTTCAATTCCTGGCTGGGTCGGGATGGCATTTAATTTTTTTACTGTATTTTATATACTTGTGTGGTTTTTATGTACTCGTGTGCTCAATAAATGTTTCTCTCTCTCTCTTATAAATATTTAATTTTTAAAGTAGTTAGCAATGTTTTAGTGTAATTTTAAATTTCTTTAGATAAAATTTAATGAATGCTGTGTAAGCTATTAATAGGCCTACATATATGTAATTTTAAAAGGCAATGATTTGTTACCTACTTTTGTGTTTGGCTGTAAGCTTGAGGTAAGCTTACTTAATCACACTAATATCATAAATGCGAAAGTTTGTGTGTATATGTGGATATTTGTTGCTTCTTCACGCTGCAACGGATGGATGGATTTGGATGAAATTCGGCATACAGATAATTTATAACCTGGATTAACACATAGGATACTTTTTATCCCGATATTCCCACGGAAACGGGACCCCGCGGGTAAAACTGCGGGCGGCCGCTAGTTAAATAAATAAATATACAGAATTTTACAAATATTTTTTTTAAATTTTGTTATTGGTCACAGGTAAGAATAATATTATATTAAGTGGTCTGGCTCATAGGCTCAGCCGTTTATTCGTTTATTACTGTCTGTATAATAACGTCCTGCAATTAGGAAGTATTCTCAAAAAAAGAAAATATTATATATTTTCTCTAAAACACCCGATTATTTTTAGACTATGACAATCATACGGACATAAAGAAACTGTATAGATTCCTTTATAATAGAAAGCAACAATATAAACGAATCAGAAAAAGCTTCTAAGTTAACGAAACGAAGTCAACCAAAATACATTTAATAAAACGCGGGGTTAGAAAGACAGCATCAATTAATTAAACTCTGGATCACCAATTATCCTACAATAACAATCAGAAATGCTCAGTGGTGCCGGTAACGCTCTTACCTAAGCAAATCGTACTAAACTATATAACTAACAAGAGAAAAGATATTTTTTATTTATTCAACAAGGCGTTGCTCCATCAAAGTATCCTCCCAGTTTGAATATTGTTGTAAGCTAAATAAGTGCTAACGGGAGAGGTAATCCACTGCAGACCCCACTAAGATAAGTTGTGTAATAACCTAATATATACAGTCCCACAGCTGGTCAAACGTCTGCATCATTAAAATCAAGTCATTACGCTGCTGGCGATGGAGGATCGGCGATCGGTCGATATGCGGGTGGTCACAAAATCGGGATATGTATCGAAAATCCGAAATACATTTTCCCGACCTGGGAATTGAAACCAGGACCTCCGAAAATCAGGCTTTGTCAGAGGATTGAAGTATTTCTCTAAATAAAAGGTGAAGACAGGGAAAAGCTTATACTGGTAGCAGAACGAGCAATTTCAATAGATGGATTGATAAATTACAAAGAAAAACGAAAATATTTTTGTAGAAAACGTTATATTTTCTCGCTCCCTATGGGACATACGGAGTGTACTCCATAAATTGTGCTTTCAAAGACAAGTGAGTTTATTGCTTTATACGTCGGCACACTCGAGCTGTATTGCAAGATGCCTCGTGCCGTTTGTTACCCTTTTGATAATATCTGCGTTGTCAGGGGGTTCTGATACTCTAACTACGGCAACGGAAGTTGCTAAACATTCAAGTTGTATTTTTTAATACTCAGAAACGACATCATTTTTGAGCGTTTGTAAATAAATGCGACGCTGCTGATCATGCCAAATACAACGATTGATTTAAATTGAAAACACTCAAATAATCGCATCTTTTTACACACTAATTTAATTTTAATGTTTTTGCGAACCTTTTGCTTTTTTTTGTAAAAGTGCTTCATTTCAATGTGTAGTGTTCGCGTAAACTTTACAAAATAAAACGCAAATTTATATTAGAAAAGATACCATTTACATAATTTTTAATTCAGCAAAAATATACAGAAAACTTTCGCTTTTAAATATTATTTACCATATAAGTCCCATTATAAAACCACAAAGGTTTGCGATGACGTAACCATAATTTAATTTTCAAATAAAAGACTAACCATCTAAGTACTTTCTCTTTATACGAGCCCAACCATTTTAACAATTAACTGTAAAGGCGTTTATGAAAAAATCTTAAAATGCTCTACAACTCCGGAAACATCAAAGTTATTTAAGACGGAGTATCCCTGTACAGGGTACAAAAAACTTTTCAAGTCCAACTGGAACAAAGGGAAAAGGAAGTTACAACAACCAGAGCATTAGGCATTTCTGCAAAGTTAGCTAAAGGTTAATTTAATTACTGATAATAATAAAGTTGCCTGAACTCTGGAACAAGAGTGAAGTGCTCGGGCGAGACAGAATATTATTATTATCATCGTCTGTCATCGGGCAAACAGTTGAAACAACTGATAATTGCTTGTGTATTGCTAACCACTATTGTTTGTTACAAAATGATAGACTACATTGATCTTAACTTTATACGTAACTAGCCCCTTCCCCAGAACTTCGTCCGTGTTAACAATCATTATCCCGAGAGAACGACGGATTTTTATAATAACCCTTTGCAAAAATCTACGCCCTATATGGAGTATATATCGCTTTATACTAGCACAAGACCGAGGTGAATAGCATAAGCGATGGAGGTCTATGCCCAGCCGTGAGTCAAGAAGAGCCGATGATGATATGGAACATATATACAATATTTTTGTTTGTGGGTTTTGAGCCCCTAAGATTCAGAAATGAGCCATTAAGTTAGTATGTAAGTGGTGTTTTGTTTTTATATACATACTTATCGATTACACATTTATTGATGTAGGTACGATATTAGTGTTTGGGGTAGGCGAATGCCCTACTCCAACTGATGGCACGCACCAAGTGAAAAGCAAGTCCAAACTAGACAACTACTAATTTAATTAGAATTGTATTTGAAAGCCACTTGACGCGAACTATGCGGTTACAGATGAATGCTTACAGCAATTTCAATTATAAGTTATTGGTAACTATTGGAGAACTGAAGTCTTAATATCTGACGTCGTCGGTAGCTAAGTGGGGAGGTCAGGTCAAAGTAGAAATGTTAAGAGTCAAATTACTTACCGCAGTACCGTCACCAAGACAATGAAGGTGCATTTACTAATGTAATAAATTAGGACACAATTAGGTCGAAGGCGCATGCGCCGTTGTCACATAATGTGTTAAATACTAAGGAATAAAACTTCTTTCTTCTATCGACATGAGTATGTATCAAAAAAAGTTTATGATGGCAAAACGCTGAGAATCAGGTGGACATAATTTTTGTAACATCAAGTTTAAGCATGTATTTAATATGTTGAATTCAAATATATTTGAGTATTCTATGCTCTGAGGGTTTTTTTTAAAACTATTTAATAATGTTATTCGACTTCTAGCTGTATATAATATATACTGCAGGTATATAATTACAAAATTCTTAAATGATTACATGTTTTTGTTGATATAATTGAACACCAAATTCCATTACATGTGACAATTTACGAAAGCCCTTTGATTATATTATCATTTGAGCTAGGAGGCAACTGGCCTGTTCACGTTAAACAGTTTTGGCCGGACGCCAAATCATTTGAATTTACCACTAACTTGACGGTTTTTGCACCAAATTGAACATAACGAATACGTATGTATTTTTTAAGATCGGATAAAATTTATCCAAGATTAACATGAAAGTCAACAAATGACAAGACATTTTTAAAACTGTTGTAAAATACTATATTTTATTGTGATTTTATCTGGTAATGGTAAGTAATATTTCAAATATTTTTTATTTTAAGGAATATGGGCAAATAATATCATAGAGCAGCTGTGACGAGCATTCCTGTATCAAGATCCGAAGTGGTGCTTCGGGTAGCGAAGAGGGTTGGCTGAAGTAGTATTGTTTGTAGAATATTGCCCACAACTCGGAACTTTTTCCTTTTTTTGGGGACACAGTCGTGAGTATACGTATGAATAATAAAAATAATGAAACAATATTTAACAAGGCTAACATCTCCTATCTGAAATACAATATAACAAAGTAGAATTACTTACTTTACATCAAAGACATTACGTCTGAGGCGTCAACCCTTTTTTTTCTGTAGCACACACTGGAAATGTTGCCTACCACACATTGTACAAAGACACTTGCGAAGCCCCCAAGGAGCCCCGACGCGTCGCATATTCAAATAGTAAAAAGTTCTATTTGTCAAAGTGACATTAGAATTTCAAGCACACCATTAAAGAAACTGGGCGCGGGCAGGCAGGCAAGGCAGGCACGCCGAAATGGGAAGGGGGGAATGAAAAGTTTGGAAAAATTGTTACACTGGGGTGCTCAGCTTTTGAACAAACAACTCGCAGTATTTATTTTGCGTCCGCACCGCAGTATAATATTTTAACAGACATTTTGAGGAGCCCTCTCCATTTCCGAGCAATATCCTCCCGAGGGGGCTTTAGGTGAATGCTCACAGTTTTGATTTTCATTACCCATTTTTCACTCTGGTTTTAGTTCAACATGGGTAAGTATTTTTTTAATAATGGTATACTTGCTCAGTTTCCGAGGATGATGTCGAGGACAGAGCAAAGTGGAGACAAAGATAAGGAAAGCTGACCACACCTTATTATTATGGGACTATAGCTACTAGATACAAAGAAATAATGACATGGCTACCTGGTTAAACGCATATTTAAAATTAATAGGCTCGTTTGGTGTAATGTGGATCTTCTACCCCTAATGTGAGGAGGTACAAATATATATTTTAACACCTCTATTGTTTTACGGTACTATAAATATACCCGTCTCTATTGATCAGAGATAACCGGTAACCACTGACACATGACACCTGTCACTTGTCACCATGTATTATTAATTACTGATATCTCGTTAAAACAACATTATATTGGGTACGAGGGTAGAAGTTACTTTTGCTCTTAAAAAACTCGCGCCAAAACAACTCAAACTCCTCTGAGCTATAGAATTTGTCATTAGTAGCCATTGTTGCCGCAAGAAGACAGTCGTTCTTTGCCACAAACCTGGTTTTAACAATCATGCTTGGTAATCTATTTATCAATATGGTAAAAAGTTTATATTTTACTTAATTTATTTTAACTACTGCACTCAAGTTTTGTTTAATAGTATCTGATAATAACGTAATTTGTTGGAATTGTAGGCACCTTTTTCCATTAAATATGGTTCTTATATACTTATCTATTATTATCTTATATATATGTCTCTAACTGCGGCAGTTATACTGGAAAGGTAATGAAATAAAAATGTTAAATGTTATCCCCACGCAGAATGATTCAAAGGACCCATTTTAAACCGACGACGGGCTCCAACTGTTCATTCCCGGAGGCAGGATTATGCTAAGAAGCTGTTATTCAACGACGTCACAGCGGCCATCGTGGTATTACCTTAATCCTGCCGAATCAAAACTACCCCCACATTGTTGCCACAATGATGGAGACGCGTCGCTTTTAAAACCATTCGCCTAACAAGATGTTGCAAGGAATGTAGCTTGCATTGTAAGACAAATTTCAACCTTCTTTTTTGTATAGTAGGAGGGGATTCGGCTCCCAGGAAGGGTCTATGCATGTGTTCTAATGGTTTGACCACCTTTGTCAGACCCAGAGGTCCCGGGTTACCAGACTCCCAGTTACCACCATCTTATCAAAATCTGACTGACTGATAGCGACAGTTAACCAACAGGTAAGCTAGCCAGCACCCTTATTGGCTGAGGACTCCAGGTTAAGTGCACTTCACCACCTTCAGTCTTATCGTACATACGCCTGTACATCAGACCACCTTCATCAACTTTATGTTTATGGTATAAGGTTGAACATTCATTGAAGAAATTGACAGTTTTGGATAGTCTGAGGAGTCTGTACCATATCATCAGGTGAGAAAAACAAAACAAATCCCCTAAAAACACAAGGTTCTTATACCCAATATCACAACTAGCTTATCCCAATCTATTAAAACAATTCTTAAAGGAAACAAGGTAAGAGGTTATAATTACAGTTCCCATCGATCCGAGCATTAGCTAACATTGTTTGCGATGAGGCTGGCGGCTCGTTACCCCATCATAACTGGTCGTTTATCGTTTTAATTAAGTAAGGAGGCGGCATCTCCGGTTCGCATTATAATAATCCGACCACTTTAGCACTGCCCTTTCGTAGTTGCGAACTGGTTGTAATCTTGTAACTTTGAAACTGGCTGTAGAATACATATATAATATACTCCAGACTTATTCCGAAAAGGTAGTCTTAATGGGCATATTTTGGTTCTTTTTACCCGACTGCTTCACAAGGAGGGTTTGATGGCGCAGTAGTCAACGCGCCTTGTGTGCGATTTGTATCAGTTGGGTGCCCATCAATTTATCCTCTCGAGCTCTTCCGTGCTTCGAAAAGCCTTCGGTCCCGGCTGCATTAGCAGTCGTTAACAACCACCAATCCGCACTGGGCCCGCGTGATGGTTTATGGCCCGTTCTCCATACCCATCCATAGAGAAGGCTCATGCCCCAGCAGTGGGGTCATAAAAATAATCTGGTGATGATATGACAGACCCGGTAAACGCAGGCGCACGGTACGCCTGGTTATAAAGCTCCCACTGCAAGACTTAGGACTTCCCACAAACAATAGCACATGCTGAAATCAGGCCACTACCCACAAAGCTGGTAAAATCTCGGTTGGTGAGACTTAACGACAGCAACCAGGACCAACGGCGTAACGTGCTTTACGGAGCACAGAGGAGCTTGAGTTTAAGAGTACCTCAGGGTCAGTAAAGCGTAATTTATACCCCCATTGTATTACTAAACGTCAATAGGATGGGGAGATTTTCTATCGGGTAGACTGCGCTCTTATTTACCAGCTGGTTCAAACAACAAAAATGGATTCTTTGAATGTTAATGTTTGGCTTAACAATTATGGAGCATGAAAAACTCCAATTAACATTGTAATATAAACCGCCCTCTCCTTAAAGTGTTGACTTACGTTCGCGTTAATAAATATATAATTATAATGTTATATTTTTATGAAACATGCTGAATTAATATCAACACTCTGTTAAAGAGAAAATCATAATATGTTTTCGTGTTTATCAATACTTACAGGTTTATATAAGATATATTTGTACCATTATTTTGTTGCGCCTTTTCTGTCTGTCTAGAAACAATAATATTAGATCAAAATGTTAGATTACTATGTAAAGAATGACCTAACAAATTGCAAATTCAGACGCATAGTGTCCCGTACTCCCGTCCCATTCCTCTCCGCATAATAACGCATTTACATTTTGATCAACACACAAACTGACCTATCCGCTTTAAGACCACTACACTATAAACACAAACACACAGCCTAAACCGCTGAAGCGAATTAGATGAAATTTGGACTGTAGGTTAATTGAGTGACGTAACCAGCCACTAAGAAAGGATTTTACGAAAATCACACCCTAAGGGGGTCAAATAGGGGGTGAAAGTTTGTATGAAAGTCCGTCAGTTTTGAAGTAAAACACAAGAAAATTGGTATTTGGCTTTTTGAAAAGAAATAAAGAAATGACTTGTCTCAGGAATTTTGTTTATATTTCTTTAAATGAGTAAAAAAGGGAAGAAGGTTTTTTTGGGGAAATCGTTATTTTTAAAGTAACAACTATCATAATGAATAATTTAATCGATCTATAGATGTTTCAATAAAAATAAAAAAGGACGTGTTTTAGCATTTTTCGAAAAACCTCCCCTTGAGGGATGAAATAAAGGTGGAAAGTTCTATGGAAAACTTTCATTCCTTAAATTTCGGTATTTGGCATGGCAAAAAAATTGTAAAGTGTTTCATGTTTTTTGGAAAATGATCCCTTATGTAGGGATGACTATTTGTACATGAGGTATTTAAATGGACCATAATTACGCATAAAGTGATCTTTTATTACGTTTTGACTGATTTTTACTGCATGTGTAAAGATACAGATACTAATCTTTAATAAGTGTGGCTTTTATTACAAACAATCACACGTCGTGTAGCCCACGTAAGCAAAGCCGCGAGCAAAAGCTAGTAAAACATATTTATGTTTTTTATTATAAACATTATGTTTTTCTAGCATTCATGTGTCAATTAAAAAGTTTTCAATAAACACGGACACCATTTTGAATATGACGTAATTTTAAATGGCGCTAGCTCGCAGGAATGTTTGCAGCGAGTAATTAATGTCGATGGTCAGCGACTGTCAATAATACAACAAAACAGATATTCTGTGGGCAAATCAGGGGCTTTAATAAATAATATATAATGAATATGAACTTTTAAAATATTATTGTTGCAGTTGTGTCAGACTCGTATAGCGGCGTATATAGACGATAAGATGCTTTAACCTCTCAACTGCGGCGAGAACTGATCAGTGTTAAACAACTAAAATTCTATTGTCTATATTCACAACAAAAGAGAGGTTAAGAACCCATGGGAAGCCACCGAAACTCGCGTCTACTGCAGGATGTGTAATCCATGTGGCATTCTGGCAGATGTCAGAAGTCGTATTACCTGCAACAATAAGGAGATAAGGTTAAAAAATAATCAAAAAGTAGGGCGTCGTTAAAAGCTTTTTAAATAAAAACTATAAATATAAAAATAAAAATAGAAATAGCACCTACAATATGATCCAAGAAAATACAAATACCTACGTAATCTATCTATACTACATATATAAATCTGTAGGCTCTGTCTGTACATGCATTTTTTGTGACAAATTATGGGATAATATTTGTTTTGACTCACTGACACCAATTCTACGATTTTTGAGATTGTACAAATGATAGGCTATATTATGTGTTGGTGATTTTATTTAGCATTCATTGATCCTTTATTTTCGCACATCGAAGCGGGCGGGTGACGGCTAGCACAAATATAAAAGTCACCCCCCAAATATGTTACTTCTTAACATTCTTGACAGTAAAGATGAAAGCTTGGTGGCGTGTGCGTCGGGTCGTTACCTTCCCTTAAATATGGTCGAAGCGATGGCTGATTCATATGTCATACTCGTGAACGGGTGCCGCCTGTGGAGGCTGGTCTGCTCTTGCATACTTATCTTATTTTTAGTATTATTCACTATAGTTTGACTTTGTTCTTTTAAAACAATTTTTGACTTTTACTAGAATGCTGTAGTGGTACTGTATGACATTGTGGAAATTGAAACTTTTGCCTGATGTAAATTTGTTAACCTAGATTTTTTTTTTTTTTACATGTGTTGGTTGTCTTTTATAAGTATGTTTTGTGTTTATTTGTAATGGAAAGTGTCCTGCTATGATCGGGCATTTTCCAATATTTTTGACGCTGTAAGGGAGAAAAGATCTGGACACTTGCTGAGTTTCTTGCCGGTTCTTCTCAGTACAAGATCTCCCGCCCAGAGTAGACTTACGAACCGATGGCATAGTGACATTCATAAGAGCTACTTGTAGCCTAAACTGAATAAAATGATTTTGAATTTGAATTTGAATTTGCTTAACGTTTAGTGTAAAACTGCAGATACTGCACTTTCTGCGCGTAAAATGCGGCTTCTTACACTCTTGAGTCGTCCATTTAAAAAAAATGCAAACTTGTTGAGGATATTATTGACCTGTCTATTAACGAAATTGTACCAAAATTAGAAACTGGCCCTATAATATGGGCTTATATCCATATCCTCGATTCCTCATCCAAAAACAACCCAGCTAACCACACAGAGGCGACCAGCATTCCCGCCTCATGCATAAACAGCATCACACCGAGCGCATTTGCAATTATGCGCATAATTCGCAATGACTGCATTACTACTCGTATATCGGGCGAGATACTCATTGACAATTCATATTGATCCTAATCGATTACCGACGACAAACCTACCACATCTAAAAATGCTCTATCTATTTTGAAAAACCTAGGTTATTTATTTTCCAATTAAGTTTAAAGTTATTGTCGTATGGCAATATTAATACGAGATTTATGATGAAATTAATTAAATAGGCTACAAAATAATGCATGCCCAATTTGCCAATGTTATTAATATAAGAGATATTATTTATTCTAACAAGACACAACAGGGTTTAGACCACTATATCAGATATATTAAAAAATTGCTAAGGATCTCAATAAATACGGCTTACGGTAAAACTACCAATGAGGCCTTCTTAAACTAGCAGACGAGGCTTATAAAGATATGATGAGACTGTACGATTGGTATTTCGAGAACATTTTCATCAATCACAAAAAGCATAGATGCTTTTGCTTTATTACGCAATATTTAAATTCAAATTGAATTTCTTTTGTTCTGTCTCTATGCGAAATAGGTTTAGCCAAGATGTCATCCACTATCAATATCTACGGATTACGATCCCTTTCAAATAGCATATAAATTTAGTTACTATGTATGGTTAGTATACTCGAATAAAGTAACCATGAATCACATGTATATTGACTGAATTTTCCGAGGAATCGAAGACAAAAATTTTGTCGCTGAAATAAAAAAAAAACGTCTTACTGTGATTATGATAACGTTACTTTTTTGTTGTTTTTTTTTTAAGTAAATGTTGTGATTGTCCTTTATATTTTGTGTATTATTTGAGATGGAAAGTGTCCTTTTGTGATAGGGCATTTTTCAATAGATTTGACGCTGTAAGGGAGAAAAGAGCTGGACACTTGATGAGGTTCTTGCCAGTTCTTCTCAGTACAAGGTCTCCCGCCCAGAGTAGACTTACGAACCGATGGCATAATGACGTTCATAAGAGCTATTTGTTGCCTAATCTGAATAAATGGTTTTGAATTTTGAATTTTGGATTTTGTTTGTTTGTCATTTCCATTCACTTGCAAGTGTTGCGAGAGAGAAATGATTTATAAATTAACCACTATCATACGCGATTGCTTTTAAAATGTCATAAGTACTAGAAAAACGAACCAATGTTAATAAGGCAGAAAAGTGGCACAAAACTGAAAGAAAAGAAACTGCTGGTAGCAATACATAGTCAGCCATTTTACTTGGACGCAGACCAATTTCGAGTCGAAGTTATGTCCTCAGCGGGGTATTGCAGTTACAAGTCCACAGATATCGTGAAAAGGCGGCAGCAAAGTAGAATCGGCTGAAAGAAACTTGGAGAATTTGCCTTACTAGCTGGCAAAACAAGTTTATTACAGGAATTAGCTATAACACTTAAAACTATACTTGGGTCTCTCGTCGATTCATACCATGAGTGGTTCATTCCACGGTATGAATCGCACATGAACGCTTTTTGAATTGGCTGTTTCATACCATGATATGAAACGGCCAATATATATTTGTACTTGAAACACTTGTAATACAGAATACAATAGTTATTGTGATATGTAAGGTGATTTTTTATCAATAACTTACTCCAAAGATGTTGTCTGAAAGATATCTCAGCTGTACTTTAATACCAACAATATAGTATAAATAGATAATTATATTAACTGCATGATTTAAATTTAAAAATATAATACGTCATTGCTGATTATTTAACGACTAACAAATTAAATAAAATTAAACACGACTTTCCACAATATGACTATATAAAGTGATTTAGGTTGCTTAGTTAGAATATTTTTATAACTAGGATACTACTGATGGTATAACTAGTTTTGCTTTGAACAGCACATCTACTATATGCAATGTCCCGGGTTACAAAATTGCTGCCACAGCAAAGTCAACATAGTCTACATACCCTCACTCAAGACCCAAGACTATCAGAGGAAACTTGAAAATCTTAGCTTAAACCAACATGTAACCCTGTTCTAAAACACATGGAGTTAAATATTGAACGACCGTATAGTGTGTTGAAATTGCCAACTTCTATTACAAACATGAACTTTTATAACATATAAAATAAAATCAAATATCACCAGAACTCGTCCCATGAAATAAAATGGAATTATTAATTTGCCTTAAAGGCACACGGTTCTTTACAATGAACTTGTTACATTTAAATGTTAAAAAGCTAAATTAATACACAAACTATTGAATCTAAAAACCGGACATAATAATCTAATGAAGGCTTTAACCGCCTCTGTGGTCTAGTGGTTAAGACTACCAGTTTAGACCCAGAGGTTTCGATTGGGAGTACGTTTGTGTACTAGATTGGTTGGTGGTAGGACTTGTTTGTCCGCCTGGCTAGCTACCACCATCTTATCTAAATATGTCGCCATAACATCAATTTTTGTAGCATGTTGTGTTCCGGCAGCTCGAGATAAGATAGCCAATGCCGTTGAGGATCTATCCATCCAGCGCTTCCATCATTGGCCTTATCATCACTTAACATCAGGTGAAATCAAAATGTGCTTACCCGTAAAATATTTAAAAAAAAATATATAATTATCTTTCCGGCTTTACGCTGTATGAGTAAGACATTTCCTCTACTAAAAAGGTAGTTAAAATGTAATGTAACCCAGCAAGACAGACGGCGGTTAAGACATCTCCTCAGAATATAAAGCGCTTATAAAATGAAATAAAATATCTAATAAAGAACTAGAGACAGCAGTAGGAAACGAAATCCTTGTAATCTCCGTAACTAATGGCGCGGGCGATGACACTCGCCACAAGTAGACAACTAACTATCATCTCTAAAAACTGTTGTTAACGTTTAAAATTGCATGAAGGTAACGCCACAGGTAATGTAAATGCCGAATCGACTATATTATAAAGTGTTAAGAACTATAATGGCGTAAAAGGAGTTGTTAAAGGTATGGGATGATGTAGACGCAGACGAATGTAGGGCGCGGCGAACTAGGCTATCAACTGACTCGAGGAATGCGACTGCAACGACGCAGTCGTGTTTGCAATTTAAGTTCGGTTAAATAAGTCGTTATGCGAATAGTAATGGATGTTAAACGCGTGGAGCCGTAACAGGTTACTTGGATTTGACTATTGGGTCAAACGGGTCAACACAATTAATTACAAAGTTTTAATAATACAAATGACATCATCTAACAGACCATCACAATACTTTTGATAAATGAAATAAGATGGAAGTTTTCATAAATACTCAAAAGTTTATCAGTTGACAAATAAAAAACTTGATTAACTTAAGTCTCACTGTAATTAATAAAATTGCAGTAATTCGAGTTGAAATTGACGCTGAAAACGTATTTTACAATTAACTAATGCTGTTTAAATAATGTAATATAAGAGGTAATTAACGTGTTGTTGGTAAATCATACAAGTTACTTGAAACTAAATGTGGGATTTTATAAATTCTGATGTACATAATTATCATCATGAACATCGAGGATTACATACTCAAATACCAAGTCTTTATACATTACTACCTTAATTATACTTTAAAATATAACAGCAAGCTACACTAACACTTTACTAATCTTATTATTAAAGTTCAACTAAAAACTACTTTATTGTGTCTATCAAGGAGATAAAGTAAATGAAGGCATAATTTTTTATCGAGCCACGCTTAATTCAGAATCGCTGTGACGTTCAAATTGATGTCCTCTTCACTCTAGAATGGTCTCAAAATTCAGTGAGCCCGTAAAATCTAATTAGAAAGAGAGAGAGAACAACGTTAATCATGATAATGGCGTGGATGTATTGCGCATTTGTTCAGGCGAGTAAGCAGTTGGACAACGCATAATGTTTGTTTGGTTGCTCACGAACTCACGCGTTATTGACGAATGGATGATTTCGCACACAAGATTAACTTGACCCAATTTAGAAACTAAATTTAATTGCTTAAGGTTCAAAATAGAAAGCAATTTCGCAATTATACCACCGCCAAAAAAAGACTAAAATAAAACCAATAGCAAATAGGAAAATACTTTAAATACTAAAGAAAGCTAGCGTTTAGCAATGGAAGTAATTAACGTATACACTTTTACTTTATTATCACTGCTGCGGTTCAATTAAATCAAGTTATTGTTACAATTGATGGGTATTGGCTTAATCACCACCTTCGCCAAATGCAGGTGATACAACCCCGGGCTATATATACATCGTAAAATTTGAATCACACTTTGCTTGACCTTGAAATTCAAACTAGGACTTATAGGTATACAAAAACGCTTCCCTACTCGGCTACAGAGGCTTTTTCGTAAGTTATCTCTAGAAGATAGGTATCTAGTAAGTTTTGAGAAAATAATCTTTATTTAAGTCGAAATTATTATTATTTTGTTATACTCACGTGAAAATCGGTATGGTGTTTGCGAAATAAAATGAAAAATGTTTTTCAGTCCTGTTTTTTCTTTACACCGTGATTCTCAATGCTCAATTAATGCTCAATAAATGCTCAATTAATTACAAAAGCAAAGCTTAACAGAGATTAGTTTGCCGATGGCATATAACAGAGCAAACGTATTATGCGCATAATTTGAACACGACAAACACAAATAATCCTGTTTATTTAAACGGACGCCATGTTTGCACTGCTCTGATAGTTGTGTTATTTTTATTATTGGGGGAATAAACAGTGGAAAATTGAAAAATGTGAGAGTAATAAAGTAAAAAGAAATATTATAAAAAAATACGAATGACTTGATGTGTCAACAAACAGACTAAACAGAACAAAAACTTTCAATTTGAAAAGGATAAACCGCCAAAATATTCTCCTTTATCCTAGACTTACAAATCGAGTTACAGTAATATCCGTTGTGTAAGAGCTATCAGAATGCTAAAATGGCCACTTTGGCATTTTACTACTGTGGTACAGACGACTGCACATCAACCTATCCATAAATGTCAAATTCCTTCAATACATTTTCAACCATATGCTTTAGGAATAAAGTTCAAAGACTTTTACGAAAATTTGACAGTTCAAATCATAAAGATGGAGAAGTATTTCTTTTAATGCTATGGAATTCTTTTCCAACATGTATCTAGTCTTTGGAGTATGATTTCTTGTTTATATTATGAGAAACAAAAACGCGAGGCTTAACAAGAGCCGACAATTGTAAAACATATCACGTATAAGGTTGGGTGATAAATCTCGCATTTCAACTAAAAAGAGAATAACACAACAAAACACTGAAATGGAGACCGCACATAACGATGATAAAACGCAACACAGCGGCGCACCGGGGATTTAATTGTTTATTCGACCATTACTCGTTTTATTGTTTCAATTTTTTATTGAATGTAATTATGATGAAAGAGTTGAAATTTTGCGTTTCGCAGACGAATTGTATTTCATATTCATGCATTGCGATTGAAAAACTAATGGATGATAATAACGGTTACAAATAAAGTAACATACGGAATTATGTATCTTGAGTGAATTATTGAAAAACGAAGAATGATGAGGCGAAGAAAGAACCGAAATAACACAACTAACTTTTTTCTCAAGATACACAAAATATATTCAAATGCATGTTAATTCATAAAATATGAATTCTCTTATAGTTTGCACCATCACATTAATTTCCTGATTCCAGATACTACAACTGAATTCAATTCTTCCAGACACAATTTCTTCGATGTCAGTTAATATAATTAGTTTTGACAACATTAAAATTTATCGCGAAGTAATCACATAACAAAGAAAGATATCCGTTATTTTATTACTTCTGAAGTTCTGAATAAAACCTTCTACTCCAGCTCGCGGTAACCAGTTCAAAGTAGAAAGAAAATAATAAATCAAGACTAATGCCCCAACATACTGTGTAAAGGAGGAAGTGCCATCCCGAACGGAAATGTGGTGTAAATATAAAAGACCATGGCGAATAAATCCTGTCACTATTGGAGCGAACTCGGATCGGATTATGTACATAATTGTGTCACAATCCTTTCAAAAATTTACCATATCATTTGATATTGTCTGTTATATTAATAGTGGACGGTATTTTACACAGTATTCGTTTAATAAATTTTACAATATGTGTCACTTATCTTTTCTGCAAATTACAAATCATATTCAACAGATATAGGAATTAATTAATTCCCACTATATCTCTAGAAGCTTTACTATCCCGACATGCTTCTCTATTTTTATTAACAAACGTGAAACTTAAATATAGACCTACCCAAATTCAAGTGAAGGTTTTATTTTAGTTATTCCTAAGGTTTCCTAATTAGTCAGTACGTGGGTGGTATTTTGCTTTTATATATAGGTTATAGTGCTTTGCTATCGGATGCGGCTAGGTACTATCAATTGTGGACGATGCCATACAATAAGACATTGCAACACACGTTATGTTGTGCCTTTAGTGTGAGATGCGATAGAATAGAAAAATTAAAGACCGTTTTTTCTATATCTTCAGTATCAAAAGCTTTGCTTATCACTCACCATCCTCTGTAGATATCATTCTACTTTTTAGGATTATTCTTTAATTTCTATTTATTTTCCACGTCCACATTTCGATAAGGAGGAAAGACAAGACGAAGGTCCCATTGGTTATTGACATCACGTCTAAATACGTAACGCCGTCGGCCGGCGGGGAAATAAGACAGAAAACAGACGCGCCCTCGCCAGCAAGCGGCGACACATGTAAACATTGAGGAGGAAATGAGCTTGTCGGAACATAGAGAGAATGCCACTTTGCATGAGTGTGAGAGATACTTAGAAACTTACGGAGTTTTTGGCGAATATATTGAATTTTTCTTGTGTTGTACGGTATCTAGGTAATGAATGTGAACTGTGTCATCCATCCGGAAAGCACAAACTTGATATAGTGCTTTTAGAAAGATGTTTAGTGAATGATTTTCAACTTACATCTTGGAAATTTCCTTCTGTTAAATAACTAAAAGTCTAAAAAGATTCAATGAGATTAAAACTCCTCAGTAATGAATTTCGAAATATCACAAAGCGGTGATACCCATCATAAATTTTAACATAATCCGAGGAAAAGTCAACAGAACCCCAACTGTATCGGTAGCCGACAACAGCATTCCGTACATCCCTGACTTTGTCTAGAGATAAAAAAAGGTAACATTCGACGCACGTTTTTCGCAGCGTGGGGCGTCCCAAAATTGCGTTTTCAAAGGCCATTATAAATAATTCGAGTGGGACACAAAGGGCCGGGTCGGCCGAAATGTTTTTGACACCTCTAACGAAATCAAATTCGTTGAGTTTAGAACAATGAACTTTAAAATTTTCCACCTTTGTCCGCGCCACGCGATTTGAGAATTTCCATGCGATCACGCTTTAGAGAACCACTTTTATTGTTTGTTAAAATTGGTACCTTGTTAAACAATCAGTTTGTGTAGGCGGTTTTGTTTTTGGTACACAATATTTTCATACTCAAATTTTTCATGACGATGGCAAATGAGAAAGGCTGTACGGAATACAATATCTTTCGACAATTGGCTAGTGAGCAGCTGTTCTCGCATCTGGACCCTGCTTCTGCTTAACATCAGGCAGTGCAGTCATTTACCTAACATTATATAAAAACACCCTCTTATTACAAACATCGAATGGAAACTATTAAATTGTACGATTAGATCGGTTGATTGGTAGGGAATGCCATGCATGCCATTAGACAGTAAGTCGACCTTTACTTTCATATTGTACAATAAAGATTACATAATAAAAAGGGAAGAAACAGAAAAGTACTCGTAAATTCAATGTATGGTATATTTTAAAATGTAATTTACGCTTTCATATAATATTGAATAAACTAATTATAGCTGAATAGCTCAATTGAAAGAGCGGGCGACAGCTACGACAGATTACTAAGTAGTCGCTTTTAAAAGAGTATCTGGATCACTATTTTGTCAATGAGATATTATGGTCAGGGGGCTAGTAAAGTCGCAAGAAGCCGATGAATGCAGACAACGTCCTAGCGAGCATAAATAAAATCCAGACTTACGTGACTATTATTTAATCTGGGCTTACGATTACGACCAGGACCAACCAAGACCTATTAAAATCTTTTTTGCTACAAAATAAACCAAAACGATGCCAAAACTTGGTGATATTGTTTGTCCAGAATGTAGGTGCTTCAATAATTTTGAGAGATACTACGAATTCTATAACTAAATAATTAGCTCAAAACCCAATTAACAATACTCGATACATAACCAAAAGTACCGTGCCCAAAGTAAGTATATCAAATTACAAAAAGAGTGTTTCAATTTAGAAGCAATCTAATTTTAAGAAATATTTATTTAAATTGCTAATTCTTCTTTGAGGCGCTCTTCGCTATAATGGTACTTAAAAAGGTTTTCAATTTATATTGTAATGTGCAAGTTCCACTTTACTCAATGCGAAACTCTTTATTACATTCAATTCTATATTTAACATTACCATCTACTTTCACATATTACAAATATAACTTGTTTGAGCCTAAGGTTTTCATTGCATTATACTTTATTAACAAAAGTTATTTTTTATTTTTGTGAAAGCAAGAGGAAATATTGAAACTCCGTATTTGTGGCTGACGATTTTTACCGTTAAATCCTGCGGAATTGTTAGGTTTTAACAAGCATTTACCTCTTATAATTAAAATGAGTGGCCACAATCTGCTAGATTTTAAATTCCTTGCCGATTCCATTGCAATAACTCTAATTCTCGTTAAATTCATTATTATTTGTAATGAATCATTCATGTATTGTTAAATTAGTTCTGTTATTATCATCATGCGAGAATTATTTGAATCACAATAGAAAAACTACTTTTTATATTTAAACACACAATTAAATATTCCAACATTTTAGGTTCAAAACTCCCAAATAATGTTATAATTCATAAATATTTAGTCATAAAATTACGTCAATAGTCTAATTCTCAAAACCACGAAACAATTTACAACTGTAACTGACGATGACAGCTGTAAGGTTTTTATCAATATTCAAGAAACGAAAATGGCTAACAATTTCCTTCAAAATTAAGGCTCTATGGGCTGGCACAGATGCGGCCGATTTATATAAGGATATTTTCGTAAATATCACTTTGATACAATTATCTTATCAATTATGTCCAATGACATTGATAATTAAACATTAATATTAGCTGAAGATGAAAGTTTGACGCTTAAATTGGTTTCAATGGGAAAATAAATTACTTAAGCTAAATGAAATCATTTAATTAGTTAAGAAAAATTAAGAAGTATACAAGCTTCGGCCCATGCTCTGGACATTAATTTAGTTTCTTTATGCGATCGTTTTGCATAATTCATGAGTTTCATTTAAGATTGAATCGTTTTTCTTTGCTTGATCAGAACTAAATGTAAATTTTTTGCACAAGAGATCCCGATAAGTCAAAGTGGTAGGAGGAGAAAAACCACGGCAGGCCACACTAAGACAAGATAAAGAATAAGATCTTAAGAATGAAAAATCCAAGTTTAAGAATACCTAGTAAAAAAGGAGAATCTAAAAATAA
This sequence comes from Eudonia mercurella, assembly GCA_963082485.1. Lineage (NCBI taxonomy): Eukaryota > Metazoa > Arthropoda > Insecta > Lepidoptera > Crambidae > Eudonia > Eudonia mercurella. The sequence goes on from OY720048.1 coordinate 518,614, forward strand.
GAAATCTATTTAAAGAACAACATGGTGGCTAAGGCCGAAGTTTTTTTTTTGTTAACCCAGTGGAAAATATGCTATCGTATTCCACGCTATTTGCATTAAAAATGCTGATTCACGCGGATCCGGGGCTGATCTTTTATAGGAAGATCGACCCGGTAAAAACCCCTGGGGTTGCCTTTAGCCTGGAGAGCTTTGAAGGCTATCGGACCGACGCCTCCCAGAGCGGGAGGCGCGGGTGAGCCGAGAAAGGAGTACTTAGTGGTTATTGATGATGATGATGATGATGATGATGATGATGATGATGATGATGATGATAATGATGATGATGATGATGATGATGATGATCTTTCATCTTTAGTGCAACATATAACAGTATTGGTTTTTTAAGAACAATCACTTTCTAAGAGCTAGATTAATTAAAAGAGCAACTATTACAACACTTTTGAAAAGGCGAGTTAAGACGTTTCCACATCTTTAATATCCATTGGACGGAAGAAATTTTCATTATCCGGGCACCGGGAGTCCGGGATGCTGCCTGTAACGAGTTCCCTGTTAGCAATTAAGGGGCTCAGGTAATCGGGACGGCAAGGGTTGGAATTGGCAGTCCAGCTTTTGTTAGTTCACGGAACTATGTATTAGCAAACTGTTGGTACGTGTTGATAAAGTTACGTACTTGAATTGGAAATGGGACAGTTTTTGGACGTTAGTGCTGTGTTGTCACAACCTTTCCTAATTTCTGTAAGTTATATATATTTGGTGTACGAGTATAAAGAGTTCCGAAATAGTGTTTTAAATGTCATAGACATTATAAATTAGAAATAGTAAAAAACGTTTTATAGATTATTTGTGTTGAGCGTGGGTTTTAGTGTTTATAAGTAAAAAAGGGTTTTAAAGTTCTTACAATCGTATTTATTTATATATTAATTATGAACAACCAATAGTTCTTACACTATTACATTTTAATATTCTTAGCTAAGTGCAGATTCACTTACAGGGTGCCACGACTTGCGATTCATAATGATTGTTATAATAATAATTTTACATTAAATCTCTCCGTCATCTGTCAGTTACTTGACGCCTTTAAATATCAGAAAAAGATCATAGCGACAAAACGGAAACTCTAAATAAAAAATTAAGGAAAGTGTGCAGCGAATGTAAAGATTGAGTCGAGCAGGTTTTTTATTAAAAATACCTGCGCGGTGATCGCAGAATAAGAATTTTCCTTTTAGGTAAATTTCAAAAGTGAGATAATCGCTTCATCTGTCGATCAAAGCGTTTTCGCTCCATTGACTTTGAACAATTTTATCTCGCGTCTTATTTCGTATTTTTTTGTTTGCTTCAAGCGACGATAAATTAAGTTTCTTTTCTAACGGATTTTATTGAATAATGTACAACACGCCTTCAGACACCCGAATGGTTCTATTTTACTTATGTAACTACCATGATGCTTTGGAATAGGTTCATAATTCTGGTAGGTTCCTGCTGTAGCTCTAACAAAAACTGTTATAGAATACAATTGTATGTAATTGTACTTTGGGATATATGTAGATACAATAACTTGCATAAACATACTTGATAGGTGAAGCCAAAATAGATTGACAGAAAGCGTGGGTTTAAATCCTTATCATGAATTTTTTTCATAAGTTTTTCTATATTTTTAAGTAACTTCTCTGGATGGAATAACAAAACTTTGGCTTTTAAAAAGGAGTATCATCATCATTCATCACATTTGTATGCAGATTTTGCCGTCAATCGATCAGAATCCTACCAGGATTGGATTTTTTACCCCATTCACTTTTAAACTTTAGTACAAATTAACGAATCGGCTGGACGTGTTAAATGAATCGAATACTTTTATTCCCGGCACAGCGATTTCAGCGGCAATAGCTCGCACATACTTTTGCAACTAATTAATAATTAGCTCTCGAGTGGAACGTACTCGACCCTCGAGTTGCAGAATTGGGAATTGCAGAGTAAATATTTTGCAAAAACTGGATATTCGGACAATGCTACCTTTTGAAATCCGAAATTTCAACAAAGCTTATTATATTAAAAGCTAGAGGCTATAATTGGGTGTTCTACGACTATATTAATTGTACTTTTTATCTCTCTTATTTAAATTCAGTAAAATTTAAATAAGAGAGATAAAAAGTACATTTGCTGACATCATGACCCCTTTTATAAAACACGCTCAATATTCACTCGTGATCGTACAAAAGTCCTTGAGATCTATCGGGTTTCAGTTCGCAAAATTTAAACGCGAAACACAATTCAAACAGCAACTCAAATAAAAATATCTTGCGTCTTGATTTCCAACTAAAATATCGCGAAAAACGCAAAAAGGTTTCCAATCAAGGGTGCTCGAGTTGCCCATAAATTGATCCTTCCAGTCGAAGGACTACAGTCAATAAGGGTCTGAAAACATTTAAGCACCCGCTAAGTATGCCTGAAGAAATAAATTTCGAAACAGGGATCTTGTGACTTGTTTAAAGTTTTCTTTAAGCAGTTTGAACAACTTTGATTTGAGTTTGGATGGTTTTATATCTATAGGGGTTTGGTGACATCGTTGACTTCATCTGTGTTGGAGATGAAGCAAAACATTTGTACTGTAAAAGGCCCCTCGATGGCCTATTAAAGGTCAAAGAGGTGAGCCGCAGAAGTTTCCTATTATAAACTGATACCTAATAGTACGATGTTAAGAATAAAGCTTTGTTTCTTGAAGTAGACTTTTTCAAATCTCTCTCTGAACTTCAATCCGGGACGCCTTGTCAACATGGAAGTCGTAACACTGTCCTTTCGAATTTACAAGTCGTGTCATGTCACCTCATGTCATCGTGATTATACCACTCAAATGTCGTCACAGAAGCGGTTTCTTGATGAAACACAATTTGTTAAGAGCTCTAACAAGTATTTTTTTATCGGCATGATGTCTCATACGCTCATAATAAAAATGCTTGACACGTAGCAAGAACACGACAATAGACAGGAACGCGAACAATAGATAACTAGTTGCGTAAGCTAGTAACTGGACGCCTACGGCTACGACCGCAAGCACTCTAGTCTAGACAGAACCTACATACCTGCACCTAAAAATTCAAATATAACTAGCAATGTAACAAATGGTTTAAACATGTACTATTAAAACCTTAATAAAAAGGAAGGTATCAAAATAACTTTTTTATCCATCATTACAAAAGCAAATTTATTTTTAAAATGTTACCTGTGGCGAGTTTACATTAACCCAATAGAATTATCTAATAATAAATATTTATGATTATTTACATATAATTTTACGCAAATATTGTTGCGAACAAATTACAATTTGAAAAAAGACAAAGTGTTGAAAAAATTCCACGAGCGGGATTCGAACCCGCACCCCATAACATGTCGGGTCAGGTGCACTGCCAACTATGCTATCGTGGCTCAATCCAACTCGCCAAAATTAATCAACACTATCTACTTTTACTTTAAAAGCGAAAGGAGCCCTATTCAATGTCGAAAAATGGTGTGGGTTCGAATTCCGCTCGTGAAATTTTTTCAACACTGTCTTTTTTCAAAAAATAATAATAAATATCTATGTTTAATCCATGTGTAGATGGCCAAAATAAGACTGCTAGATGCTTTAATCACGCATTATTTAAATGATTATATATCGCACTGTAAAAAAAAGGTCTCTCTTCCTTAGTACGGTAGTGGCTATGTCCCAAAGCTAATCTGACATGCGGCATACTGGCCGCCCAAATTTTCATTTAGAAATATGGTTGATGCGTGGCACATTGCCCACACCATGTGAGGTCCTAATAGTAGAAAATTCCAATACGCGTCACACAGCAGGATATTCCAACAATTTATTAACGAACTATCCAGGATACGGACCGTGGGTAGTCACAAGAGCGTGACGGAACAAATTGGCGAAACAAATGAACACTGCCGGACACAACGCCCAAAATAGCCGTTCGCAACGATGAGTCTTAACGAAACCAACCTGAATTTTAAAATAAACATAGAGAGAGCCAGATCGAAATTAATCGTTCTATTAGACTTCTCACGCATTAGAAATCATAACAGGAGGGTTTATCAGCCGAAGAAAGTATCATCATCATCATCAGCTTATTTTTGTCCCCACTGCTGGGGCACGAGCCTTCCCTATGGATAATAATAATAATAATGCTTTATTTCTCTTCACAATAATTTGTTTAACAATAAATTTGGCTGGATAGGGAAAGGGAATTAGGATAGGGAGAACGGGTCATAAACCACCACGCGGGCCCAGTGCGGGTTGGTGGTGGTTAACGATTGCTAATGCGGCAGCGGCCTTTGCGAAAGTTGCTTAACCTCAGCACTCGCAGACCGGGCGCGTTAAACACTGCGCCATCGAGCTCCTCAGTCCTCGAAGAAAGTATAATGTTACCAATGGTAGGACTTTTGAAACTCATTTCGAAAGGAATAGAATCCCTTTGATAACTATTCCTGTCCTGCCCGATAGTAGATGCAAGGTTTGATAGAAATTTTTTTTTTAAAGACTTACTATTTTCTTTTTCAACGATGAAATTTAAGCAGGAGTATTATTTAAGGTAATATAAGTTGATTGTGTTAGAAGCTTTAGAATAAGAAATGCTCGCCGAGCAACAGCAGCCTTAGAAATGTTTAATCAGTAATTTAATACTTTATACCTAAAATCTCCCTAAATTTAATAAAATACACAATTGAAGTGTACAGTACACTGGAAGATACTAGGATTTCTTTATTCAAATAAACTAAATTGATATGGTATAACTAACTTTTACTTAAAACACATTACACCGAATGTAATGAAATGTTCTAAGATAGCTACGAAATATAGAAAATCAAAAACTCCAACCATATATTAATATCATATGTTTTAGAAACCAAATTAATTGTCAGTAGTGTTATCATTGTGTGTAGAAACAACTTGCGGGTCGGTAAGGAGGGGGCGGCTAGTGAGTAAGGCACAAACCTGCTCCACCAGCTGTCTTGAAAATTTCAGAGACTATACAATTAACAAAGTAGCAGGCATGTTTCTCATAAAATGTACACATCCACATAAGGTTTTCTAGTTCCTAAAAACCCTTTACATTTAATTTCCAAAGCTGCGATGCTTTTAGTAACTATTCTAACCACAATCTACATAGAACTACAAAACGTCAAAAATATTTTCCGAGAATTCCAGGCAACCACACGACAACGGAATCCTTTCAGCAAATGGTCCGCCCGATAGGATTACCAACCCTTTAACAGGTACTGTATTGAGGACTTTTTATTGGCATTGATACAAATGCTCTAACTACTGCGACGACTAGTATTTTGTTTAATGAGCAATACGTTCGGAGTGTTGAAAAAAGTCCGCGAACGGCATTTAATTTAAACCAGAAGGGACTCTGATATACCGGATCAGGTGCAATACCGATAGGGCTATCGTGTCTCTCTAAACTAGGGTGAGTGAGACAAGCTTAATTCTTCTTTTTCATGTGCCATCTGCTATCGGATGTCGACTATCATTATGAAAGATGCATTGACTACAGAACCTCGTCGAGTGATACAATCTGAGTACTTAAAAGCTTTTCTGAGCCGCAATATCACGGACCCAAGTGGCCATAATGATAGCCGACAAGCCTAATATTTTTCTGAAATTACTCCATGCTTCCGAAGGTAACCGCCCGATATAAACGATGCATAGTTAAAAGGAAAATAAATTGAAATTAACAACATCCCCCAAAATTAATTAACGAAAAAACCATCCCGACGTTTCTTTAACAATATGAAAAGTTGAAGTGGACTCGCTCCTTTGAATTAGCCATAAAAACACAAGAATTCGAGTCAAAGACAGGACTTAATTAGAGCCATTCCATCTTCATAGCAAAGGGACATCTAAATTCCAAGACTCTTTATATTTTCTTTACAAAAAATAATAAGGGCGGCTCTAACGATCGCAAGTAATATTTCTCATTTTTTTCGACAGCGTTTATATTGTCGGCTATTTCATGATACAGAAAATAATGTTAAAACGTATGCATTAGTAAAAATGTAGTAACTATCAGATATCATTGAAAACACTTCAAAGGCCAATTCAGCTTTTATGAACGAAAGGGTATTAATAAATTGATCAAACATTTAATTTGCGTAGGTATTCCATGAAGAAATATTTGAGAGAACCTAGCTTTTAAAGATTATAAGATAAACTGATCCTACAAATGTTTATTCAAACCTTTCAAGCTTTTATAGAAAATTTTCAGACGACTAGTGAACTCGTAGCCCCTAACAAATAAACAAAGAATAAGGTCCGAATAGTTATTCCGTGTTTTGTTCCTGTCATGTAAACGTCATTTCAAATTAGAGTAAGGGTTCGACCAAGCGAGAGTCAATTTTATTATTATATTATCTTCTCTATTGAAATTAGGATGTTTTTTTAATTGCAATAAGCTCGCGTATCGTCCTAGGGATGTATCGTTGTTCTCTAGCGAGTATTTGTCGTCGAATCGTCAGGATAATAAACATTAAAAAGTAACGTGTAAAATAAACGCGAGTAGATCCGTAAAAGTTGTTTCATTTCAACAAGTCTTATCACCAACCAATCCGAGTATAATACGTCATCCATCACATAATTACCAGCTCATTTTTTGGCCCCACTGCTGGGGCACAAGCCTTTTCTATGGATAGATAAGGAGAACGAGCCGTAAATCACCACGCGGACCCAGTGCGGTGCAGTGGTTGTTAATTATTGGTAATGCAACCGGGATCAACAGCTTTTACTTCTAATGCACGGAGCAGTAATATGTACCATCTGCTAAGATCAAACCTAGGACTTCTGGGTCTGAGACCGTTGGTCCTGTCACTAGACTACAGAGGCAATTATCAGCATTATTAGAAGAACAGTCTTAAACTAGTCTTCAGAAACGATTTTTCCATCGCGACTTATGGTTGATTGTGTCACATTGTCACATTTAGTATTACGCGCCTAAACACATATTTGCTTGTTTCCTCAACAAATAAAAGGCGCAACAGGTTTATCATAGCACTTATTTCCACCTACCAAGGAAACGCAAGTCTATATTTACATTACCAACCATAATAAACGATCGCATATACTTATAAGGAGATTAATGGACAATCCTGCTGCATTCAGCTCCGTTCAGCCTGATTAAATTTCTTCGGCGTAGGTCGGGTTTATAAAATCAGAAAACCTAATTCCAATAAGTCGACCTTTCCACTCATATTGAATTTTTCCATCCCTCAATTCTACAGGAAATTATTTATTATACGTCGACTTAAAGACCCCGAAAAGGATTAATGAACAGTAGTTAAGGCGAAGCGGTAAATTCTTTAGAATACACAATGAGCTTGGAATTTTACAGTTATATACAAAAATATGTACACATTGTTAATATTTTATTTTAATATACCTACAATTGGTACTTGGAAGCTACATAATCAGTAAAAAAACATAATCGTTAACATTTCTTTCAAAATTGCACAAACAAACACTTTTGCATATAATTGTTTTCTTTTATTTTTATTAGCAGTCAATTAGGACTCAATTTCATAGAAACATAATTCCGAACTAAGCAAGATGCGGATAATTCTAAAATATAAAATGATAGCTGTGCCCTGCGGTTTCACCCGCGTTAATTAGCGACTGTTCCACACCTATTAGTCATAGCGTGATGTAATATAGCCTATAGCCTTCCTCAATAAATGGACTATTCAACACAAAAAGAATTTTTCAATTCGAACCAGTAGTTCCTGAGATTAGCGCGTTCAAACAAACAAACAAACAAACAAACAAACAAACAAACTCTTCAGCTTTATAATATTAGTATAGATTAGTCATGAAAGAATTAGGCAGATAATACTTTGTGGTAACTCGATAATACCCCGATTCAACGAAGTCTAAGAAAAAAGTAGCATGCTCAACACTTCTGTGATCAATTTTAATAAAGTCGATACTCTAGTTTAGTTAAATAGAAGTTACGGAACTCAAGTTCTCTTCAGTTATTATGATTTAATAATAGTGAAAAAGTATGGAGTTTTATAAGGCTAAACAATCAAATTTAAACTTCACATTTTGTATGGGCCATATAGCTAATAGTATCAGAATAAATCAACTACCACGAAGTCACAGCAGCATGACCAGTGGTACCACAGTAGGCGTTAATTTACGGAAATGTCTGTTTGGACCGTCTGTTTGTAGCCCTCTTCCACACTGAGTAAACACTTTCCAAACACAACGGTATCAAGCGATAAAATACATTGGTCAAACAATCGGTACTGAAAATTAGGCCAGAAGAGATAACAAAGTCATCGATAAAGAAAAAGATATGTCACATATTGGTAATTACAAAATTTAGGAAGCCAAAACGGTTACGTTAGAAAAAGCAAAGGATTTCAGATCTTAAATTATGCTGGAGCACAGCAAAAACCTTGCTAAGGGGAGTTTTTAAAGGAAAGGCTCGGAAACTTTCCAAGAAGGATTTAGTCTTGGGAGAAAAATAAAGTTGGGATGTTGCGACTCCCGGAATACATTTATTAGTTCTAAACAGACTGCGAAGGACAGCCGGGCCGGGACCGTTGCGAACAATGAGCGGCGGGTTTAATTAAATAGCAGTTCTCGTTCGTCAAAGGTCAGCTAAGGGAGCGGCACTGTGACAGCCGCGTAAAGCGATTCCAAAGGAAAATAAAGAGCATTACACACAATTTACATAGAAAACAAACAGAAGATTTAAAAAAAACCGCAAAGCAAATCGAAGGTGTCTCAAGATAAGAAACAGAATAAAAGGGAAGGAAAAAAGTTCCATATGTCAGAGCTTTATTGGAAAATAAGTAATATTGTAGGCCAAACAATTTCAAGTCAAGTATTCCTTTGAATCGTCACTCCATTGAAACGAAAAACGTTATCGAGTTTACTTTTTCTTTGTACATTCGCTCAAAAAGAAACACAAACAATAACAGGACTTCTCAATTAGACTGCGTACTGTAGCGTTGACACGTTCGCTTTGAGCTGGACCCGCTCAAACATAATGAAGTAATTCCGAATTGACGGTAGTAGATTAAAATACACGCAAACTTAATTACCTTGCTGAGCTAATGCATTTTAAAGCGACCTAAACACACTCATGCAGGCCATGATAAGATAATTTAAATTCCTCCCGCACCGCCCGGCGCGTGGCAATCAAAGTTGCCAAATGAAAAAGTTTCTCAGCCGATCCTTTCGTTGGTTTGTTTGCTTATTTTCTCTCGTTTGCGCTACTCTTTATTATTTTTTATGGCTGTTTCTTCAAAGTTTTTATCTTCGGAAAATTTATCGTGAAGAGAATTTTTGTGTGGCGCACGAAGGACGGGAACGAATGTATTTGCAGAGAACGCTGTGTCGCGGATACAAACAAGATTTATCGCCGCCACCACCGCTGCGTACTAAGGTGCTTGGATACAGCATTTGTCAAAGAATCATTACGGAGTACCTTTGCAAATAATATTCGGTGTACTTAAATTCTACAATTCGTTTACATAAAGTTCTAACTTTAATAAATGTTTTATCTTCGCTGTGCTGTTGCTTTATTCGGGTTAAAATATATAATTCACATTTTATTATGTGTAGTGTGGACATTCTAGAGCTAAGGAGCTCGACAGCGCAGTGTTTGCGATTGCTGCGGTTCGGCAGTTTTCACAAAGACCAAAAACTTATCATCTCGAGCTCCTCAGTGCTTCGGAAGGCACGTACCGTCGTGGGATCCGACTGCATTAGCATTCGTTGGCAACCACCAATCCGTACCGAGCTCGTGTGGTGGTTTATGGCCTGTTTTTCCTATCCATCCATAGGGAAGGCTCGTGCCCCAACAGTTGGGACATAAAATGAGCTAGTGATGATGATGATGATTGTTTTTTTAATAGCAACACACTCGTATTGTTTCCACAGTGCTGACAAGCCCGCAAGTAGGTCGCGACCCACGCTCAAATATTGTCTACTAATCAATAGCCAGCTTTAACTAATGTTTTCAACTTTATGTAGCTTCGTGGAAACGGTCATCCACCTACTCCATTTTATTGCGACACACATTCATTCACTTCTTTTTATATTTTTTTAGATTTTAGTTTTAAGTTTTTAAGTTTTATACCATATTTTGGAATATATACGATATCCCAAAACCTTGGTCTTTTAAATTATGCTATTTTAAAGGTATAATAGTGTTAAATACTTATAAAATACAGTGAAAAAATTAAACGCCTACCCGACCCAGCCAGGAATCGAACTCGGGTCTTCCTCTGGGTTTTCACTGTATTTTATAAGTATTTAATTCTGCTTCAGTGCAGCAATTAGCACTTAAAATAAAAAAGTAAAAAGTATAAAAGTGTGTCTGTCGTGGTCGGAATGGGCTGATTTTGACATTTGGACTTCTCAGAAGATCCATTCATTTTTTTACATCCAACGGGCACCAGTGAGCACTAGAGCCTTTTGTGTTCAAGGTAAATCTAGGAAAACGGAAACTTTTCTACACCATAAATGAAAAGTAAATTTTTAAATCATATCACTCAACATCGCGCACTCAAGTGATTTGCAACAGTGTTAGAGTATTTTGTATTTTTCTTCAATTCGTAACTTTTTTTTTCGAGGCATACCAACTAACTGATGACCACAGAACACCAGTGTGCCTTTATCTCACCTAATGATAAAAGATGATTAGGCCTATGGCACCAATCGCGGACGTGCACTTCACCCGGAATCCTCAACTACTGAGGTACTGGCTAGAACACAACAATGCTACAAACATTGATGTTATTGCGGCATATTTAGGAAAGATGGTGGTAGCTAGCCACGCGGACAACAAGCCCTGCAACCAACCCAACCGAGTACACAAAGAAATAGAGGCTCTAGTTGGCCTCACACACACACACATTGCTCTTTTTCTATTTTATTTGTCTTTTTAGTCTTAATTGATCTATTTTGACCTTGTTTTTGTAATTGTCTTTTTTTTTGTGTGAGGTTATTAAATGTTTATCTTTCTTTCTTTCTTTCTTTAAATATTTATTGTGCAGGAAACACGGTACATTAAAGATGATAAACGATTTAGATCCACATGTTTCGCTGAATATTCAGCATGCAAAAATTTGTTGACAATTATATTGTAACATGTACCCCTCACTGAGAACCAAGCCTCTGAGTAGACCACAGGTGGTTAAATCAGTCATCAGGCCACTAAGACGATTGCAAACATGTTAAAAAAGTAGAACAAAGGATCGCGTATAAAAGATGTTTCTCATTATTGTTAATTAACGCAGATAGTCGGATAATTACTTAACTTTGGACCACGTTTCGGAATAACAGAGCAAGATACTTAACTTTTCAGTCTGTTTATTTTTATTAATCTGTTGCGAGTCTTGGGGAGCAGTTAGTGGTAAGATAACTACGACCAAGTACTCACACATAACCGCATAACTAACTATTATTGACACACGCAATAACTCTGGGTTTAGTTAGAACGCTCTCATTTCGTAATTTTGATTAACACAATTAGATTTACTGCCTCATTCTGATAACGCGAACGAGCTACTCGATAAATCATTAATTAAAAAGTCATAATGTATTTTTGGTTTTACTTAACTTGGAAAAGTAGAAGTGGTTTAGGTCCAACGAGGGATTTTTACTTTTTATTTTGTGCTAATTGCTACACATAAGCTGAATTAAATATTTATATAAAATACAGTGAAAAAATTAAATGCCTACCCGACCCAGCCAGGAATCGAACCTGGGTCTTCCGCAATCCGGTTTCAGTGCTTACATCAGCCTTCCCGGTAGCATAGCGGTCAGTGCAGCCGCCCGGATGCTGAAGACCCAAGTTCCATTCCTGGCTGGGTCTGATAGGAATTAAATTTTTTCACTGTATTTTATATAAATATTTGAATAGGATTTAAAAAAACTTAAAGTATGTCAAATTCATGATGCCCGTTCCGTCGCATTGAACTATGAACATAACACAACAATTTATTGCAAACTGTATTAAAGCTACAACCGAAAGAAAGTAGCACTAGCCATTAATAATGAAACAAATAGCAGAACAATACAGCTCATAAAACACTGACATACAAAAGGCTCCCATGGGAAGACACGCATGAGATAGGAATATTATTCAAACGACAATGACTACATTTTAAAGCAACATTACTTTTGTTCGAAAGCAGAACGAACAAGTTAAAAGAACAACTCATACAACACTTCTTGGTATGATAGTTGAAGTTGAATTAACTATCGGAGTTAACGATCGAAGACTTTCGTCTTTCTTTCTTGTCTTTACACCTCCTATTCTGTGCCTTTTCAGAGCATTTGTCATAATATTACTTACTGTAGAATGTGGCGAACGCTACATCATCCCCAGCTACTAAAAAATCATGGGAAAAAGAAAGGTCGAATGTGGCTACATCAAATTTCGTCTTCAAGCCGCCATGCTGGCTTACTATCCTGGCGCTGTAGGCCCAACGGAGCTTTGGCCTTTGTCATAATATTATAGCCTTTTCTCTAAGTATCTCATATACTAAATTAAACTTTCTGTATACAGTATGTGTGTTGAGAGGCTGCCTCGTTATAAAATGAAAGCCTGATAGACTCGCTTCTCTTATTGATTTCACGTATGGCTTCGTCGTTTCATTGCCTCTTGTCACTAAATGCTTGAAAACATGCTCAATATATAACCAAGTTGTTTACATTTCAGTCATTTCTTTCATAGTACTGATATCTGAATGGATACCGAAAAATATTGTTAATGCAATCAAAGTCTAGAAACCAAAGTTAAAATTTATTTAAGTTTATAATCTTGATGTGGGACTTGGATATTATTGTCTTAAGATTCCGTCATTTGAGTCTTATATTCAGTCTTCAATGTTTTGAGTGCCTCCCGTTGCATTTTCTATTTCTGTAAAACAAACAGTTTTATATATGTAAAACGTTGTTAAACAAATAATGACCTATGACACCCCATCACACGATGCAGATATATCACATCTAATTATAGAATACCATTAAAACGCCTTTCCGTTGCGATTCAAGATAAACCAAGAGCAGTCACACAAAATAAACACACATAAAACTAACGATTCGAAATGCCCCACGGGGCCAGGCAGCGTTTAGGAATGCCAACCGTTTAGTAATCTAGTAATAAATTCTGCAAATCTTCCAACAGATCGCAAAATTCAACAAAACCTTTAGGGAAATTCAACAGCGTTATAATTCAAGGCATATGTGTTTGTTTTTGATGGTTTACTAAGTGTTTATAACGTCATCGTACAAATGTTGATGAACGGCGAGAGCTTCCATGAGAACTCGAGATTATAGAAGACAATTTTGGTGAGCTTTTAAAGGCATTTGCTATCGCGATTACACTTATTACGGAACTGAAGAGTAGTAAGAGAAGAAAGACATTTTGAGCATGTTGTAATATTAGGAAGATTACGTTTTCTCAGATATTTGTCCTTAACAAAGTAGCCAGTTTGAAGAACGGCGAGAATCTAAAGCAGATTATCAAGTATACATATTAAAAGGCATTATAAGACTTAGTTCTTTCTCGAATTAGACATAAGTCGTCTAAACGATGTTTTTGTTATAAATAAATATATAATATAAATATAAATTCATCTATTCAGGCAACATAGACCCATACTAGAAATAATTAATATGTCCGCTATTCTAGAAATACGACAAAAGCCGATTCTCCTAAAATAACTGTAACAGTTAGCCCTAGCTAAACAGAAAAACCTAACAGTAGAGCAACGTTAGTCGTACTCGTCACTCAATACTGCACACAGATGTTTAGGGAACAAAAACCTCCACCTGCCAGACACTCGACAGGTTTGCAGAGAAAAAAAAACAGAGGTACCTATACGGTCGCGGAATAATTTAGCGCGCTTTGGTTATTTCGGGAACGTAATAATACTTTTCGGACCGCTAATGTAAGCGGATGTCCTCTGCGCATGGTGCAATGCAAATGGATTCCAGATTTGGACACAAAGTGTAGCTGTTTTACTTTTAACAGCATTTTGACTATTATTTTTTAAGTGCTTAAGCTATGTCAATATTATAATTAACGCATTAGAGCGACGGAAAAACGAACCACAAATTGGTGATATAAAATAATAGTTTTCTTTTCAATTCTTCACAACCAGGCCTAGGAATTTTCAATTATTAATTATTATTATTAATTATATTGTAAATGTCTCAAATAAACACCTTATGTTTGTACAAAAAACGTATTGTTTCAGAATTTCGTGTTTATCTATTATATTCAATAATAAAAATTCAATAATAGCGTTGACGCCACCAATAGAAAAATAGAAAGGTAATAATAGTTATAAGGAAATTTCTGCGGTCAATGCTGCTTAGACTAGACTGCTTAGGTGGAATAAGTAAGTCGCCATTTCATATTCTAGCTGCATAACATTGGCACGAACAAAGAGAACATTGCGGCCAAACGTGTAACAACATACAAAACCATTGTTACTGGCATCAGTTCACTACTGTATTGTACTGAGTGTTGACTTATCGATGAAAGGGTTACTGTTAGAGCGGGATTCATTAATTATATTCCTGAAGCTGGTATCAGTCATACGGACGAGGAAATAGCGAAGGAGCGAGATAGACAATTGACTAGCACATTAAATAAATGAAGTCGATTCCCTTTAACTGTGATCTCGAAACGTTTCATTGAGATGCTTGAATAGCCCATTAAATATTGAAGACACCTCCAACGGTATCCACCGTTTGATAAGATATTTTATAGAAACCTACTATTGGACCAACCCTCATTATTTTGAGTAAAGTATGATTAATCCCATTTAGAGCGTTCTGTAATCTTAAAGATCAAATTGCTCATAAAATTCGACTTCGTCAGGTTTTGATAATGTTAAAAGGGACCACTTAATTATTTCTTATACTATAGTTAATGTTACATTCAATTATATAGATCATTATTAATTTGGTGCCTAAAAATAAAATACAAAGTTACTAAAATAAAAACTTTGCAAATCCTTGGGTTGTCCTGACTAATGATGAGTCACCATCAAAATATTTATGTGCAAATTGATATTCAACTGTGTGCTCATGTGATTTCGATAATTTCGGGTGCCCAATTTATGGTACATGGAAGTCTAGATTTAGTAACTAACGGCTGATTGAATATTCAAGCACTGACTTTGGATACTATTGGGGCATGCATTGTCTGTTGTCACTTGGTATGCATTATACACTAAGCCGGAATAGGATTAGGTCTAAGTATCAACGGCTGTCCTTTTTTGTACGAATCGGTTGTTATTAATCTGAAGTGGCAACTCATTGTTTCAACTAATAATCACCACCCTATGATTGCTTGTAATTACTTTGGACTCGGAAGAGTTGATTGGCAGGCAGCAGTTGTTTTCCGTTGAGGATTACGGGTGATGCGAGTCTTCATCACTTACCATTAGATAAAGACCAAGAACTTCTTAAAACAATTCGAGTTGTAGTGGTGAAGAGTTGAAATCCCTAACAACCTCTTCAGGAATATAGTAATCGTAATCACTACAAGTAATCACAAGCACTTTTTTACACGATGCAATATGGTTTTGCGCAAGGGGAGCACAATTTTATTTTGGTATCCCCATAACGGACAACTCACTATCCATTTACCGAAAAATATTTTTAAAGCAGGAGTAAATGCGTTACGCATATCACTGTGCCCAGGGACACAGATGGTCAAGTAGGACACTCTCTTCAACCCCCACCGGGGAAGGAGTACGAATAGGTAAGTTTATAGTGGGTAAACTACTTACTAAAAATTCCAGCACATCTCTGCGCCCTGCCAGGATGATCAGGGACCGTTAAAAACGATCACTGGAGTTTAGATATCTTATCTTATCTTAGTGGGGCCTGCTGAGGTTTCCCTCTCCCAGTAACAATTTGATCCATAGGGATCTTTTGTGCAACTCCATCCTTTCACTTCGAACGGCGAAAGAGTGGAATTCTTTGCCAGATTGTGTTTTCTGGTAGCTACAATCTAGGAGTGATCGATTCAATAGTAAATAGGTTCTAGGTGAGCGTACTAAATCGCTTAACATCACGATGGGATGATGGTAAGCGATGGGATTATCATAACTAGCTCATTTTTATATTTTAGTACATTTGGGGTTAGAAGCTTCCCTATGGATGGAACCACACGGATAATGAGAATTGTAAAAGTAATCCTACGCTACAGATCCGTGAATCTAGTTCTATGGCGACATTGTACTGAAATAAATACACATGTAAATAACGCTTATATAGTATGTCAGGCAAAGCGATAAGCTTCAGCATCAAAAACGTTCAATTTATAGGTAATTTAGCACCACAGCCCGCCTGGTTTACATTTAGCGTGTTGTTTGCACAGTTTGCGTGACTCGCATCTGTGCAACCAAACCGTTGTCAATGATCGATTTATTCGGCCAATTCAACTATTAACACTTGTAGTTAGCTCGTTTACTCATTAAGCTTTTGCGAAAAATGTGTTGTCTTTGTAACAAGACACTTGTAAGTATCTATCTACTCGCGTTCCTATCACCTACTCATTATATTACAATACAATGCCAACGTTTTGAATAAACAATCTTTATTTAGATTTAATAATGAAAAGGTATAGAATTAAATAAATAAATAAATAAATGTTTCCCACACTCACACCAATTATCTAGCCCCAATAAGAGCTTCCTTAAGAAACTCGATAAAATGGTTAACTAGACAACGGATAAACATACTTAATATACTTAAATACATACTTATTATACATAGGAAACACCCAGACCCGAAACAATTTAGAAAAACAGGTATTTCTAAATTGACCCGACCGGGGATCGAACCCGGGACCTCAGAGATGGCGACACCATGAAAACCGGTGTGCAAGCCACTCGACCAAGGAGGTCGTCAAATTAGAACACTAATAGACGTCAATCCGATAAAAACATAACTAGCATGTCCCCGATCTGATTTCCAATGACTAGAGACGAATTCGGAAGAAAATATCGGCTTTTCTCTTTTTTTTAATATTTTTATACTCGTAATGTCTCGTATTGTCACTGCCTTCTATATTTTGTGAATTAAGAATCACTCTCTGTGCCTTTTAGTGGTTGGACTGGAAACCAGCCAAGGCTCAAAGCTGAGTAACAAGCTACCATCGATTGTCTTTTTAGTTTTATTATTTCTGACCTTGCTTCTTTGTGTTATTAATTAATTAACAAGAAAATGAAGGTTTTATTTCGTTTTTTACCGTTTTCAGCTTAAGAGATTAACTCAAAAAGGTGACAAGGGACACAAATCTGCCAAATGACGACTATAGAAAAAGCCTTCATGCGATTAACAAGAGATCGGTTTGATAGATTTATTATAAGTACATATGTTATACGCGAATACAAGTTTATTAGTTTTATTAAATACTAATAGAAAATATCAAATAGGAGCACGCAAAGCATCTACTACGTTCAAGTAACAATCGCAAAAGCTAAGGTCCATACATAAAACCCGGTTTCCAAATGGGTGACAAAATTTAATTATATTTATAAAGCTGCTCCGTACTTCGAGAGGCGCGTTAAAGTCTCGGACATTGTTGTAATATGGCAGTCGTTAACGCTCACCAAACCCGTAAAGACCGTAATGGTCCAGCGCGGTGGGTTACTGCCCAATCTCCCCATGTGCTATCCATGTAGGAAGGAACCCGGCAATGAGATAGCAAATAGCCTGTACCTTTTTTCTAAATAGGTAAATATATTTGCGATTGTTTTTAACCTGTCTGATAATTACTGTGAATACAGACAAAATAGAATTTTAATTGTATACGGCTGATCAGTGCTCGCCGCAGATGAGAGGATAAAGTTCCCAAATCATCCTGGCAGGGCAGCAAGCATGAGAAGTCATCTTCTTACAGTGACAGCGATCTCGACATCATCATATTCTTCCTGATCAGAAAGCTGATACGTCAACAGTCCTCTGGTCAGGGGTCTCGATTAAAACAAGTGAGCTGGTGTCACATCGACTGCGGAAAGGTTCAACACTCGCATTCACTTGTGCGTGTCACTTCAGGAGAAGTGAAGGGGAGGGGAAGTTAAGTTTTTAGAGGGTAACCCTTTCCTTTTTGAGGCGGTTGGGAGGAGTCCCACATAATCATCTGCGTCTTCCCAGACGTAATTGTAATGCGTATTGTATTTTCTACTGTATATAAAAAAGGCAAATGACTCTCCATCTGGTGTTAAGCGGAAGCGGAGCCAGTCCAGTCAACTCAATAATAGTCTTTGTTTTCATAGTCATAAAATAACATTTCCTATGTAGTGGGAAGCCTATCTATGCACGTGTGACAACACACAACAGATCTTCGTTTGCGTAACTAGTTGTTAGTACTTGAACCGGTTCCAGAGCATTGAGGTTGTGTGAAAATCAATAGACTTCATGGATTAGCATGTCATTTAACATTGTCGCTGTTATTCAGATGCCATAGCCACAAAATATGGAGACCAAGAAAGTAAGCTTAAAACATAGCGCTCGAGCAACGCACACATATACCCTCTCATCATCATCATCAGCGCATTTTGTCTCCACTGCTGGGGCACGAGCCTTCCCTATGGACGGGTAGGGAGAACGGGCCATAAAACACCACGCGGGCCCAGTGCGGATTGGTGGTTGTTAACGACTGCTAATGCAGCCGGGACCAACGGCCTTACGTGCCTTCCGAAGCACGGAGGAGCTCGAGATGAAAAATTTTTGGTCACCCATCCGATGACCGGCCTTTGCGAAAGTTACTTAATTTCAGCACACGCAGACCGGGCGCCATCGGGCTCCTCACCCTATACCCTCTCACGGATACGGAATCTCAGACCATCTCGAACCAATCCGAGCGCGGCTGTTGCGAGATCCCATGTCCGTGAGAGGTTGTGTGTCCGTTGTTCGAGCGTGTTAGTACAAAGCTTACTTTTTGCAGTCTCTTTATTTTGTGTCATAGTGGTCAAATGCACACGCCTTTAGAAATGTATCTAACAATATTGGTACGGAGCTCGATCATCCACGAGAAACCAAGTTCACCACGCTCTGTGGTCCGACCAATTGGTCATAAGGCACAACTACTATTAGATACTTAATAATGCTAACCCGTGATCGCCCAGTGGTCGAAACTCGACCCTAGTTCACAAAATGTGTTTAAATTTAAACAATGGCTAAATACCTACGTGTTTAAAATATTATGCCTTTGTCTAACAATATTAGCTAGCATATGTTTTAAGCATCATTGCCACCTTTACTTTAGCCATAGTTTAGTAGTAAAGCAGACAATGTTTATAGAATGTAACGTAACTTTTATATACATCATCATATTATATTAAATTTATATTGACTCCCACCTTCTTCATCATCATCATTATAGCCTATACTAGTTCACTACACTAACCAGACGTGGCTTAGAAGCGAAATGGGTCGGTAGTTCTTCAGTAAGGTCTTGTCTCCTTTTGAAGAACAGCACGACGACACTCCTACTCCACGCGTCCCGAGTTCTCCCATCGAAATAAAAAAACGGCGTTAAAGATGTTTTGGAGCTCCTTTAATACAGGTTTACCGCATGCTTTGAGGAGCTCAGATGTAACATCGTCTTCGCCAGGGGCTTTTCCAATTTTAAGCTGCCTAAGAGCCATCTCAATTTTACCTAGGCTGAATTCAGGCAAGTCTTCGGTAAAGTGGCGGGTCAATGTGGCTCTGATATCCTCATTTTCGGGATCAGGTTGAGATGCATGCGATGCGTATAACTGGCTGTAGAAGTTTTCGATTTCCGAAAGAACCTCTGGCCTTGAGGCAACGACTACTCCATTGGCCCTAGTCAACTTCGTCAAGCGGCTTCTCCCAAGAGATTGGACAAACAGTTTCGACCCCCGGTTTTGCTCAATTGCTCGTTCAATCGAGCGTGTATTAGAGCATCGGTCGTAGCGCACCAGTTTACCAATCTTCTTGTTAAGAGCCCGTTGTTCGGACGAAGTGCTGTCACTTCTGCTGAAGTCCTCAGGTCGTTTCCTCATGAGCCTAAGGGTTTCTTCCGAAAACTTCGACTTCTTGCCTTTACGATGTACCTTGCAAAATCTCATACCTTCCTCCCTGAGGATTCCGACCACATTTTCAAGGGCCTGGTTGACATCAACTGCATTTGTGGTTTCCACGGCAACGAATCGTTTCTCCAGGTTTGATTGGAACGTTTCAGTTTCGATGGTTTGGAGCAAATTAGGACGGAGCCTGGACTTCATCGTGCGGACACGTTCAAGTTTAAAATTGATATTCAGAGAGCCTCAGACAAGTCGGTGATCACTGCCGGTAAACCTGTTGATCACTGAGACGTCTCTGAATATGTGCTTTTTGTCCGTCATGATGAAGTCGATCTCATTTTTAGTCATAGTGTCGGGGCTCTGCCATGCCATGTCCACGTTCTTTGGGGCTGTTTCTTAAAGAAAGAATTCATCAAGAAAAGCCCCTCTCTTTCGAGGAAGTTGACAAATATTTGCCCCCTATGATTTCTGCTGCCAAAACCATTTGATCCTACTACCGATTCGTGGCGATTCTGTACTCCCACTTTAGCGCTAAAGTCCCCCATGACAACGTTGTAGTGGGCCTTGGTGGTGAAGTGTAAGGCCTTAGTATGACTCCATATATATCTCCCTCTTCATCGTCCGAGCGTGTTGAGGTCGGCCGGTGCGTAAACCTGCACTTGAGGCTATACCTCTCGGTTAGCTTAATTACGAGGTACGCAACCCTGTTCGACACACTCGACACTTCTACTACGTTGTCACAAAGGACTTTGTTTACCAGGAACCCAACGCCACCCTGGGATAGCTGGTCTCCCTCTCGGTAGTACATAAGGTGGCCTGATTCAAGGGTTACAGTGTCTTCCTCCTCTCTTCGGACTTCACTTAACCCAAGCATATG
Organism: Eudonia mercurella; assembly: GCA_963082485.1. NCBI lineage: Eukaryota > Metazoa > Arthropoda > Insecta > Lepidoptera > Crambidae > Eudonia > Eudonia mercurella. Next base: position 539,564 of record OY720048.1, read on the forward strand.
CCATCTTATCTTTCAGAGTTCCTCTTCGAGCTGCGCCAGGTGCTCGTCAAGCCGTAACGTGCGTCCGTTGTACGTTGCCAGGGTCAGCTGTTTATGGCGGCTTTCCGTAACCGGGAGATTCTTCGCACCCCTTGCCCTGCCGTTACCGTGACGCCAGCCCGCCGCCCTGATCAAAAATAGCAGGGCAGCCGGGAACTGGAGGCCGTGGTCCGTTCTGTGTCGTCATTCGGAGAGTTTGCCTATAATTGCCACGCTGGGCATGCGGGTTGGCAATCGCAGTGCCTAGCTAATCGTACCAGTGTCGCTGCTGCCCAATACCGGTCTGTGCACTTTGTTAGCTACGTTCGGGCTGTGATGGATATCCCGCCATCGGTCGGTCGCCAGAGCCTCGTCTGTTGGTCAGCAGGGTGCACCACGCGCAGGAGAGGTTGACTGGTGCCCCAAATGGTGCAGATTGGGACCCCATACTCACCTTCTTCATAATATGAACTTAAACTGTTGATTCGAAGCATAATTTCAGTTGGGAGCCCTTTCGGTCGCATAATCTCTTTCGTCATAATGTAGTTTGGCATAACAGTTTCCGCATAAAGTTTTCTCGCATAAATTATGATAAGCAGTGTTTTAAACCCATAATGATTTCATCGGCATAATTTTAACTTGCTATAATTGTCTTTATCATAATTTTAATCAGCATAAATGTAAAGAACATAAATGCTATACGTCTAAATTTATTTTATTTATTAGACAACAGAAATACTAGCTGCCGTACTCCGTAGGTCACATGATAGGTTAGACATTTAAGACAATGTGAAACGCAGTGTAGTGATTGTCTTGCCAAATTATTAACTCATCGTATTCAACTGCTGTCGCATGCAATAACAATATATTTGCGTTAATATAGGCAAATAGTTAAAAAATGGTTTCTCCTAGAACAAAAAATTTTTTGTCTAGGCTAGTTTTTGTTATGGAATTTAGTCAACATAAGGCAGCTTTTCTCGGGAATAAATAATTAGGTGCTAATAGTACAAAATCTCACACATAATAATAACATTCCAAAAATCTTAAAATCGTTTATTATGGAAATGTGTAGGTGATAGTGGGTGATGCCAAGTCCAGCCTTTATGAATTGACTGCAGGATTTCAAATGGTAACCTTTTTTATAATGTCTCGAATAATCCTAGATTGCAGAATACTGTGCAAACAACCAGCTATTAAGCTATAAAATAGTGACAAAGTGAGTAATTCTTTACCAGAAATTAGTTTTATGAACAACTAGGTCATAGTGTTGGAAACGATAATATATAATATCGTAACAAATAATCAGTATTTCAGTCCATTACAGACTATATTACGTATTAGATCCATCTCAAGAGATTACTCAGCACCTAACAATTGAGTTTCCAGACAATGTTCTACTGATTAAATGAATCAACTGCAAAAAGCATCGCCAGTAACACCCACGACAGCGAAGTGTGTCGTGCAGCATGCAGGAACAAAGTCGTCAAGCCGGTTACTAACACCCACACAAGCTGAGACGAAGCCCGAACGCATAATAGCCAACACGGGAAGTATTCGAAAGTCTCGTCGCAAGATACCTATATTGACAATTTTATTTTCGTCATTTCGACTAATTACGGGACATTTTGCAGAGTAACATGAATAAGGCACTTTTGCAATGTTCATTAGAATTGGTAATCCGAAACCAATGAAATGCGCGAGGGAATACAAATTAAATAAATAGTGAAAGAAAATCACGCACCTTCATTGTCGTTGTTTCCTTCGACATTCTGCACCGATGCCGCCAGAACTCCGACGCACAAAACGCTTATAAATCTCACAATCATTTTAACTGATCGAATACCGGCACTGAGTTCACAGTTTTATCGAAAAATAACAAAATTACACACTCGACATAATCAAAACGGTGACACTCGCGCAGCGGACCACCTATCGGCCTTTCGCACAGAATTAATATGGCGGCGAGCGGATGACAAGTTCATCGATTGCTGTTTTTTTTTTAATTTTTCATGGAGCTGTTTACAAAGCTCGTTTCATTCTGAGAGCTCACAATAATCACACAGATTCAACAGTAAGGTTACTAAAGGTTAAGTAACATTTAACCTAGTTATTTTTAAAAATAGTAAAATTTCCACGAGCAGAAGCAGGACGAGGAAAAATTTTTTCAACATTTGTGTCTTTGTAATTTGTTTTTCAACAAAATTTGCGTTAAAAATTATGTAAAACAAAACAAAAACATTTTAATAAATAAATTATTTATTTATTTATTAGCTGACCTGGTGGACTTCATACCGCTTTGACAATTTCTATGCCTACAAATCGTCAAATAGTTAAAGGGTATCACACAAACAAACAAACAAACAAACAAACTCACTTTTTTAATAATAAATCTTTGATTATACTCTTGGTAATATTTGTACAAAATTTCATAATGATCGGTTGAATAGTATACGCGTGAAAGCGTAACAAATAACAAACATACAAACAAACAAACAAACTCACTTTAGCATATTAAGTTATGTTACTATTAGTTAGGATATTTAGGGTATAAACTTTGATTCAGACACACATCTGCTTATAACGTACACTACTATATTGTAACCCTGTAAAGGCCATCCCAATCCTATCCAAACTACTTGCAGAATCTTGTAGAGTGCGGGAGCACGTTTGCGCGATGCCATTCCCTCTAGAAACTTTCTGACGTTGTTTTGATCGTGATCAAGTAATGTGACTTGAAGAACTCTTTAAGTTTCTCGCTGCCCCCAAAAAAGTCCAGTGACGCTGTGAAGGCCGTTTACAAATAACAACAAACTCTCTCCTAGAAATTTTTGAGCTTATCAGCGAAATCAATCTTTTTTTATATAATGCTTTTTACGACAATTTCCAATACAAAATGATTTGTTTGTTTTGTTGTCATGGAAACGTCAATATATAAAACAAAGATTGATTTCGCTGATAAGCTCAAAAATGTTTAGGAGAGAGGTTATTTGTTATCTGTAAACTTGAATATTAACGTTGTGCATTTTTGATATTTTGGAATGGTTAGGGAATAATTTTGCACGAATTGCTTTAATTATCAGTATAAAAGTACTCTCATTTATGTGGTAGAATACAATATTTATTTATTGGGCTATCGTACATAAACATGACAATTTATATTACATTAAAAAGTTATATTAAGTTATTTTAAAAATTTATATTACGCCGCGCCAGCTGTCTACTCTCCATCCGTCTTACGAATTTTCGATCAGGTCACGTGTCCTGACGCGAGTTTAACATTTTTTACCCATTCCTCTACTCTCCATCCGTCTTACGAATTTTCGATCAGGTCACGTGTCCTGACGCGAGTTTAACATTTTTTACCCATTCCAAAAAAAGTGCACAACGCCGCTAAAGAAGTTTTCACTTCAAAAACAATCCATCATCTTAAGGCGTAGGGTATAGCACACTAGCGCTACTAATGGATTTAATTTGATATCTGCTAAACTGGATTTTTTTTCAAACATTGCGGACCTTCCGACACTAGGCAAACATCTATTATTTAATAATTGTGCACTACTTTTAGGTTTGTTTTTGTATTCATTCGCTAACACCAAAAGTGGCCATTGTTTGCGAATAAATGCGATAGCTCGTTTTGTGAATAAGCCACGTAACAAAAAGTATTGCAAAATTATTAAATAAATACTATGGATGCTTTCCTGTTATCGGACGGTACGCAATGTTTAAAAAAAGATCCGGTCCGTTAGTAATTGTCCAATTATCAATTGGTGGCGCTAGTATGCCTTACCCTTCGCCTTAATGAAAGTATGTTCTGAAGTTCGAAAAATTATGTTTGTAAATAATCACTATCCACACTCATGTAAAAAAGTTTAATGATTAAACTGTCTTTGTAAACAGCCCCGCGACGTTGACGAATTTTCTAATCTGGCAACATGAGTTTCGAAAGTTCAATTTCGCATGGCGGACGTGCAAGTGGGTTCTGTTATTTGTTGGTGATAAAATTTCAATAATTATCTCATTGTGTACCTACCTATGGAAAGAGTTATTCAGATGCTACTATTTCTTTGTGGTCGTGCTTTATTTATTCCTTAACATTAGATGATGTTATAGAGTTCTTTAAAGTTGCATTGTGTGAACTGCATATATTTTTAATAAAAATGGGAAAATGTGACGAAGCTAATGTCGAAGTTAATATGGGGGACTCGGCGTCCCCCATGAAACCTGATAATTTTACGTTTACCGTGCCACCGGAGGCGCCTGTCTTCGAGCCAACACCGGAGGAGTTCTTGGATCCCCTGGCTTACATCAGTAAAATAAGACCAATCGCTGAAAAGTCAGGGATATGCAAGATAAAACCACCAGCGGTGAGTACCTTTCTTTGTTACAAAAATGCAATTTTTACCGTTTACGCCTCAAATAAGCGTAAACAAGTTAAAATGTTGCGTTGCATTATAGTTTTCTAACCCTAAAATCGTTCGTAAATTACGTGTGATGCAACCATATTACCCCGTGTTAGGCACTTGCGCGTTATCTGAATTTTGGTTTTATGATTTAATCATAAATAATTCGTGTCAAACTATCATTTGAGTGCATCATGAAATGCAATTGCATTGTAATTATATGTTACATGGATGCAATATTGTATGAGTTTGGTTGCCATTTTGTGTCGTGCCTTAGCTCCTGCCTACGTTATTTTAGATAAAAAAAGAACCATCGCCACTTTTTTGTGGCACCTAACTGTTGTGTAAACTGTTGGTGCTGAAGGCACACCAATTTTAGTTAAATTTACGAATTCCCCTAGAGATTGTCTTTGTAACATTCTCTTGGCCCCCAATACACTTATGTCCAAACTATCATTAAAATATTGTAATAAAATATGTACTTTAGACTTACATCTTAATCTTAGTACATGTTTATTCCATTTATTGTAACTTTTCAAAGAAACATATGTTTGGCAAAAAATCAGTTATAATGTAAAACATAATTATCTCATTAAAAACTATGCTATTTTATTTGGCAGTTATTAAGAGTATTTTTATCTTTCACAATAAGATTACAGTTATAATCACTACTTTGGGTTTTTAAATAAATAATTCACGATTGGATTATGATTTCATTGAATGTATGTAAATGGTGTATTTGGACACTATAGTGTATTTCCACTTGCTAAATTCATAAACGAATAAGATTTTTTTTAAATTTTTTTTTGAAAATTTGGTCAGAGTAAAATTGAGCTAACAATTAATCAAACTGTTAAAATATGAAAAACGGATTTTAAGCTTTGTTAAGTAACTAAATGGTTTTTGTGATTGTGGTCTAATTATTAAGAAACATTTTTTTTTCTTAGTTTTTAAAACAATTTTTTCTTATATTATTATGTAAGCATAATTATCACAGAATTTGTTTATTTTGTATATGGGGTGACTATTTACTACCTGTTTATCTATCTATTTACTTTTTAATCTCTGAGACATTACTGTCTAGCATAATTAATTACTAACCAAGATGACCAGTCTTCAAATTCTAGTTGAGGCCTGTATTTATGCAATCAACATAAATTGTGTATGCATATACATTGAGTATTTATGACATATAATAATATATTCAATACAGACCATGTTTTATTCAGACTTTTGAGAGTGGTACCTAATTGATTGAGTGTTGAAAATATTTATTGATATTATTATAGTGGCTTATGAAATAATAATGCAATAGTTTCTCTGTGAGTGTTGTGAAGATCCAAAGAAACTATAGAATGTAAAAATAATAGGTACCATGGCAGTTAACATGGGCTTTAGAAAGATGTTCAACCTTCCGTTATTATTCCTGTTTTAAATGTCACCTCGTCTGTGAAAAATTGAAAATGCTATAGATACCTATGCCATGGAAAAAAGTATAAGTACAATCTAATACTTTTAATATATTGGTTTTTTTTCCCACTTCATAAGTACCTAAGTTATAGGTTTAAAGTTTTGAACCTCGCATGACGTAATGTCAATAATTTGTAGCATTAATCATATAATAAATATAATATTAATATTTAAATTTAGTCATTTTTGAAAATCCAGATTTGTTTAATTTTAATGCTCACCCAATTTTTATTATTCCCAATGCCAACTTGTATTGGTGTATGTACACCCACCACTGGTGTGTCAGAATAAGACACACTCTTATTAGTAGCTCGATAAATTACAACATAAAATTCTTACTAGAAAAAATCAACCACCCTCAGGAAGCTGGAGTGGAAATCAAATCCACAACCTTTGGATAACCGTCCAATGCTCTGAATGCTGAGCTACCGAGGGTCCGAGGCCCTGGATACAGAGCTATGGTTGATTTTTTTATAATTAATTTTATCTTGTAACTAATAGTCTGCATTGTGAATACAAAATTAAAAATAATATAAAGCTTAATAAATGTTTGTTCTAATATAATATTACATCTCTAGCACCTCTTTATACCCAAGATAGAGTTGTTGAACTCAATGTGTAAATAAATAAATGTGTGCACTCATTTTAAGATTATACTTTTTATCATAATACTAATGTGTGTAATGTTTCCTATTCATGTTTTAGCTATTATCTGTGTTGTGAATCATAATTAATCAATTCAATTATGTAAAAAAATATTTGCACTCATTTTCAAGTTAAAGTTGAATTTTTTATATTGCCTTTGAAAAAGGTGTTTTTTTTATCCATTTTATGAGTCCTCTATCGCTGCGCTAAAGCTCGTAGAAACCGAAAAATTTGCCATTTCGTGATTATTGTTTTAATTTTTTTGTGCTCATATTATGCAATATTAAAGCGTGTAATTTGCTTTAACACAAAAAATACAAGCTTTAACTTCGTGGAATCTCGAATATATTAAGAATTTTAATTTGCGGGACAATTTGTTCCATCAGAATACAGCACTTTTTTTGGGCCTAAATGGATGATGTCCTTTACATCAGTTACCAGTTAAAATTTATTAATAATAATAATAAAGCCCTTTATTCTGGGATTAGAAATGATGTGCGCGTTTGCATCATTCGTATTTTATAAAATGTCTTTAATCTCAGTGTGCCTCTTGGCATATGCCTCCTCCAACAATTTCCACTGTGGTCTGTCCTGAGTTAAATGTCTCCACCTTGGGCCAGCAGTCATTTTGATGTCATCCTCCCATCTTATACACTGTCTTTCACGGCTTCTCTTCCCATCTCTTGGGTGCCACTCTGAAACTGCCTTACACCATTTTCCTTGTTTGTCACGCATCATATGTCTGGTCCACCTCCACTTTTGTTGGTTGATGCCATGTCAATTAATTGATGTCTATGTCAATGAAATGTTAAACGCAACATAAATATTGTTCGAAAACTGTAGGACACTGCTGATAAAGGCTATCATATCAGCGCTAAGATATTATTAAAGTAAAGATTGATCCCAATAAAGTAAAAAGTGCATTTTTTATTATAACCAGACTGTTTTGTCATCTAAATATCCTTTTGACTGTATAATAACCTTTCTTAAGTAAAGAAGATTTTACATGATTTTTAAACTTATCTAAAGGTAAATCTTGTGCAGTACTAGGTATTTTATTATATAGTAGTGTATGCCTTGCCCTAAGAAAGAGCTCCCGAACTACTTTATGAAATATTAAAAAAAAAATCGTTTTCTTACAGTTTTGCATCTCAATTTATTTATAATTGCATACTTTTTGTGCGTTGCAATATCAACTCATTTATCAAACATGGTGACGTACATAATTTCAATACTAGAAATAAGAAAAAACTTGTAATGCCACTGTCCAGGTTGCAAAAGGTTCTTGACTAGAGCTAAAGAGCTTGAGATGCAACTGTAAGAACACCAATTTTTTTTAAAATATTTCTTAAAGTAGTTCGGGAACCTAGTCTATAGATGGTTCTTATCACTCTTTTCTGTAAAATAAATATAGATTCAACATCAGATGCTGTAGACACCATATGGCATGGTATGAAAATAGCCAAAGTAAACTGTTCTAGCAGTTTCAACATTGTTAATTTTTCTAATAGCATTTAAGCAGTCGAACTAAGTTTACCAGACAATTTCGATATATAAGGATTCCATTGTTTCGGGTCAAGTGTTATACCTAAGAAGACTGTTGAGTCTACCAAATCTAAATACTTATAAAATACAGTGAAAAAATACTTCAAAAGTGAAAAAAACTTCAGTGCAGCAATTAGCACTTAAAATAAAAAAGTAAAATCATTCTACTTGGTAAAATCTACCAAATCTAATTTATCACCGTTTATTCTAATATCAGTTGGTTCAGTTTTAACATTAGGTACCTAGTGTAAATTTAATAAATTTTGTTTTTTTTTGCATTAAGGTGTAGATTATTAAGTAAATCAACTAATTGTAAGTACTTTTGCAACTCAAGAGCATTGTTTACATCATCATAATTATTCTTACACCTAGTAACATTAAAAATGAGTGAAGTATCATCTGCAAATAAAACAATTTCACCGAAGTAATAATACTATATATTATACATACATATACATATTACTAATGTATTATAAATTGTCTATAATCTGCATTGTGGATTTTGAATTTTGATCAATTGAAATCTGAATCGAAATTTGAATCAATTGTAAACATTATTAATATAAAGATTCATGAAACAAGATGAACGAAGTACCTACTCATAAATATTGTTTCATTATTTTATTGCCTTATACCAAGAAAAGTACGCATTTATACATTAATTATGTAATATAGTAATTACTATCATTATATCAGCATTATTTAATATGCGTGGGTTTAAAAAAGCTACTAAGGCTATATGAATATATTTACACACAAAAGACAAATTACATTTGCTTTTCCATAAAAAACAGCAGCCAACCTAGTTTCAATTACAGCATTAAAATCCACGAATGTAGCAATCCTAACGTTGCCGGTGGATACTGCTGTCGTACATGTCCCAACATCGAAAGGGTATCTAAAACTAAATACCTTGGTGTCATACTGGATCAACGGCTGTGTTGGCACAATCAAATCGAACTTGTGACTGAACGTATTAGAAAACTAACTTGGATCTTTAAAACGCTGAGACACTTGTGCTCTGTTAGTTTACTTAAACAGATATATACTGCCTTAGTACAATCCATTATAGTTTATTGTATTCCGATATGGGGTGGTGCCTCTAAGACAAAGTTTCTGGACGTAGAAAGAGGTCAACGTGCTATCCTAAAGACAATGTTCTTTAAACCGTTTCGTGCTCCCACAGATGTGCTGTACAAAGAGAGTGGAATTTTAACAGTTCGTCAACTTTTTGTTCTAAATACTGTCCTCAGGATACACAAAACTATGCCTTATAAGCCAGAGACACTTAGTAAAAGAAGAAGAAACATTGTCATCGCAAGGAAAAGCGTAAAAACAACCTTTGCAAGTCGCCAATGTGCATCGCTTGGTGATTTTCTTTATAATAAGATTAACAAAAATATTGCACTTATTCAAAGTACCTTATACAATTGTAAAAGCACTCTGACGTCATGGTTGAGGAACCTGTCCTACGACGAAACTGAGAAGTTACTTCAGCCATTGGTTTAAAGGTTTTTAGCCCGTTTCCTATTAAATTGTTAATTAAAACTAAATTAATATATAAACTCAACATATCAAATCATAACTGCTATAATAAATTAAAATAAAATAAAATAATAATCAATAATTAAATACTTATCAATTATGGGGTAAGATAAAATAATAGTTTAAGAGATGTACCTCCTCTCTTTCTCTCTCACATAAATAAACGCTCGCATAAACACATACATGGACTCGCAAACACACACGCAAGGGATTCACACACACACACACACACACACACACACACACACACACACACACACACCCCTGTTTGTACAGACGGCCTTTCGAGGACTATGGTTTTATATCACCCATCCGAGGACTCTCTCAAAAACTATGTTAATGACGTTGTATTGCTTTTTTAATACGATGGAAAGAAACAGAACATACATTGCTAATTGACAGGTCTATTCTTGTAGCGTTATCGCAGCATTTTGTTTATTAACTTTCGTTGACCAATGCGGGGACCTAAAATACACTGCCAACGCTTGTGGAGACATCTTTCCGAGGACGTTTGTGTTAACCTTTCGAGGACCCAATCGCCGGACTAGACATGACAATCCGAGGCCTCATTTCACACACTTTCTCTTGAGCCCAGTACAGTACGAGGACCTTGTGTTAGACTTTACACAAACTATGTGAGGACGTTTTCCCGAGTCCCGCGTATACAATACGAGGACCACTAATGTGTAAAAATAACATGTTTGAAGTACCATCTGTGAACATTTATTTTTTAATGCTCCAACACAGTATTTTCACTATTGGCTGACAAAATGACCAATCGCGAATAATTTGTTGCGTGGAAGTGTAGGCGTTTGTTTATCAAAGAAACCTAGCGATGCTTGTGACTAGAGTCGCACGCATTGCAGTAGCCGCAGATTGCACACAAGACTCCAATACGGTGCGGACGTATTACAGCAGTCTATGGGTAACTTCTTGTGATAATTTATTATGATTCCTATTTCACTTACGTAATATATGATTTTATATTAAAAATATTATAATACATTTAAATCTTAAAGGTTTAGTTAACATTGTAATAACAATGTAACATTTAATAGTAAAAAGCTTAGATTTATTTTCTCTGATCTATTTATGGAAGTAGGGATTAGTCATACCTAGTCAGGACTTGTAATTGTAAGGATTAAGTAATTTCGACTTGGCGCGGCGAAGTTTACAATAACTCGCGTTGGGGTATATGTGAACTGCTATTTTCGTATTGAGACCAAAATTTTTGATTGTGTTAAAGAGGCGAAATGCACAATCAGTGATCGTATTTTTTTTTAATATTATGGGGAAGCTTTATTATAAATTATCCTATTTATATTTATGGTATTAAATTAAGAATGCGCCACCGCGATAAATTGAACTCCCGCTGGGAATCAAACCAAGACTGCTGGGTCGGAGACCGGTGGTCTTATCACTAGACCACAGAGGCGGTAAAACTGGTGGTAGAATTGTCATAAAAAATATTAACATATTTAAGAAATTTTACCGCACCTGTGGTCTAGTGGTAAGAACTCAAACCCAGAGGTCCCTGGTTCGATTCCCAGCGGGGGTACAGATTGTGCTCGGTTTGGTCGGTGGTAGGGCTTGTTCTAATTCCGCCTGGCTAGCTACCACCATCTTATCTAAATATGTCGCCATAACAACCATGTTATCAACATTGTTGTGTTCCGGCAGTTAGAAGTTCTGGTAAACCTAAAGGTAAAGGTAGTTAGTTAGTAGTGACTCTAAGTAACGGCTACTTCTAAAAAAAAGTTAGTTATGGATAATTAAAATTTGCCCGTGACTCCGTTCGTAAGAGCTATAAAAATGATTATAAAGGATATTAAATATTTTTTTTACCATAAGAAGTTCGTATACACCACTATGAATGGTGGTGGTGTACCACAGAGAAGTCAAGCTGTGTCTATGATCTGACCCAACTGATTTAGATGTAACACCGTACTTTTTTAGATAATTCTGCTTTCTAACAAAGAAAATTTAATCAAAATCTGTTGAGCGGTTTGTGTGTGATAGAGTACCTAACAAACAAATAGACAGACGGACAAACAAAAATTCTAAGATTTAAAAAAATATATATTTAGGGTATGTTTTTTTTGGAGAGTTTGCCGATGGCATTTTCAGCTTCACCTGGCTTTTTTTCGGGGGCGGCGAGAAACGTAAAGGGTTCCTCAAGCCATGTGAAACTTATCACCTTCTGAGGTTTTCTAGAGGCATCACGCACTAGTGCGTGTCCCCGTGCCCTACTAGATTCTTCGAGGGGTTCGGATCGGACGGGGGGATCAACCCGAGGGCGCCTCTAAAGGCTCGGACCTCGGCTCGGGTTGACCGGGTCGTGGTGGTGGGGAGAAGCGCCCAGGTACATGTCTGTACCTGGTATAGAACGCGTGTGAACCGGCTCGTCGTACCCTTGTTCTACGAATACGGTGTCTTGGGCCTAGGCTAGTGTGCATGTTTAGTGTATTATGTAAATGTTTAGTGGCATTTAGAGGATTGGGCGGGGAGCTTCGCAACTTATATACTTTATTTCTTCTTTTATATGCACTTACATTTAAATAAATAAAAAGTAAATATGGTAAGAAGAAAGACAAAGAGTTGAAAAATTTCCACGAGTGGGATTCGAACCCGTACCCCATGACTCTCTGTTCAATGAGCTCTATTCAATGTCGACAACTACGTCATCAACATCCGATCTTAATATTTTTACAAAAGATCAGTTAAGAATTGGGCAAGCTATATTTATGATTCTTTACATTTAATTTTACGCAATAAGCAACGAGCGAACAAATTAGAATTTGAAAAATACGAAGTGTTGAAAAACAATCCACGAGCGGGATTCGAACCCGCACCCATGCCCGGTCAGGTGCACTGCCAACTATGCTATCGTGGCTCAATCACAACAATATTTCGCAAATATGAGTAAAATAATATGTAAATAAATCATAAATATAGCTTGCCTAATTCTTAACTGATCTTTCAATATTTGTAAAAATATTAAGATCGGATGTTGATGACGTAGTTGTCGACATTGAATAGAGCTCCTTTGGCTTATAAAGTAAAAGTAGATAGTGTTGATTAATTTCGGCGAGTTGGATTGAGCCACGATAGCGTAGTTGGTAGTGCATCTGACTCGTCATGTCATGGAGCGGATTTAAATCCCGCTCGTGGATTTTTTTCAACACGTTTTTTTTTTCAATTACTTATACATTTTTGTTTTTGTTATGATAATGTTTGATCACATATTTTTGTTTCTTCTACAATGCGAACTTACATGGGGTGTCAGTGTCTTCGAAGAGATTGTTAGTTGACTACGGCTAGATCTTTTGTCCATTAATAGATCCCTTCATAAATAGATCCAGCTACTTTTATTCGTATTCAACACAATAACCAATCACAATATGTGTACTGTTTGTCACTGAGGAGTTCTATGTGGTATCTCAGTAGTTCACGACCCTTTGTCCACTGCTAGGTACCTAACCAGTTACTATTCTTCTTATTCAACACAATAACCAATCACAATGTTTGTACTGTTTGTCACTGAGGAGTTCTATGGGGTATTTCAGTAATCCACGACCCTTTGTCCACTGATTGGTACCCAACCAACTATTATTTTTTGTATTCAATACAATAACTAATCATAATATGTGTACTGTTCTTTATTGAGGAGTTCCATAGAATATCTCTGTAGTTCACAATCTTTTGTCTACTGATAGGTACCTAACCAGCTATTTTCTTTTGTATTCAATACAATAACTAACCACAATATGTGTACTGTTGATAAGTAAAGAGTTCTATGTGGTATCTCAGTAATCCACGACTCTTCGTCCACTGATAGGTACCTAACCAGTTACTATTCTTCGTAATCAACAGAATAACCAATCACAATATTTGTACTGTTTGTCACTGAGGAGTTCTATGGGGCATTCCAGTAATCCACGACCCTTTGTCCACTGATTGGTACCTAACCAACTACTATTCTTCGTATTCAATACAATAACTATTCATTAATATGTGTACTGTTCTTTATTGAGGAGTTCCATAGAGTATCTTTGTAGTTCACGATCTTTTGTCTATTGATAGGTACCTAACCAGCTATTTTTTTTTGTATTCAATACAATAACTAACCACAATATGTGTACTGTTGATAACTAAAGAGTTCTATGTGGTATCTCAGTAATCCTCGACCCTTCGTCCACTGATATGTACCTAACCAATTACTATTCTTCGTAGTCAACAGAATAACCAATCACAATATTTGTACTGTTCGTCATTCAGGAGATCCATAGGATATCTCCGAAGTCTGTGATGTTTGTTTATTGATGGGTACCTAACCAGCTAGTTTATTTCGTATTGCATATTAAAAAGCTTGTTTTTAAAAAGGTTTTTTATTTTTTAAAGTTTATTTTTACTTTTTTAATATTTTAGTTTTCTCAGTAGTGTGTATTCGCGGGTTCTGGCTCACTTGTATGGAAAGTCATATTCGCGGGTTCTGGCTCAATGAATCATCGAAAAGTCGTTTCAAGGGTCGACCAAACCTAAAAAAAAAAAAAAAAAAAAAAAAAAAAAAAAAAAAAAAAAAAGGAAAACCCCCCCATTTGAATCGATTGCGCTGGGTCCCAGAGCGATATCTCTTGCCGTTTCCGAGTTACGTTACTCACGGATGGTCCTTCTTCGTTATCTAATTACCTCTATTGTTAACAATAAGACGACCCTTGCTCCTTATCTAATTGCCTCTATTGTTAACTATCACTGTGTTTTGGCGATTACACCGTCGGACCGTCCACAATTCTTTCTCATTATCTAATCACCTCCATTGTTCGTTAACAATTGACATTGAGGAGCTCGATGGCGCAGCGGCTAGCGCGTTCGGCTTGCGATCTTGCCCGCTAAGCAACTTTCGCAATGCCGGGTCGCCTGATGGGTGACCAATTAAAAAACATCTCGAGCTCCTCCGTGCTTCGGAAGGCACGTTAAGCCGTTGGTCCCGGTTGATGTCGTAAGATGGCAGTCGTTAAAACCCACCAACCCGCATTGGGCCAGCGTGGTGGGTTATGGCTCAATATCCCCACGTGCTATTGTTCACGTGGGAGGCCTGTGCCCAGCAGTGGGACGTTTATAGGCTGTTGATGATGAATTGACATTACTTTCCGATATCTTAATGTATTTGGTCGTTTAGGCAAGTTGTTGCAAGAAACATTTCTAAGGATCTCAACTAATATAAAACGCATGCGCATTATTGTGTTCTTACGAAGTCGTGCTTCAACCATTCACAAAACGGAGAACCGTTGCTAACATAGAAATAATTTAAAGATATAGCACCTCTGTTTGTAGTTGACTGCTGCAGACAAACAGATAATCTGAAAACAGTTCCTATTTACCAGATAAGACTACAGCATACTGTCTTATTCTCAACGATTGCATTGTTGAATACAAACCACTAAGTAACATCGTAAAGAAGATATCATGAACGTAGATACACTTATAGTGGATGTTCAAGGATTTAAAGATATAAATAACAATTTTATTGTAAAAGAAGTAGCCATTGCGAGCCAGGAACATACACAAACTTTTTTGGTAAAGCCACCATACTCATTTCATCATCTCACAGAAGTAGAAAAGAAACGAGTCAGATGGTTAGAAAGAAACCGAGGAATTAGCTGGTGTGAGGGCTACATAGACTACAAGGAGTTTCATCGTGTTATCATACCTCATCTGAAGAATAAAAAAGTTATTGCAAAGGGTTTTGAAAAAATTAAGTGGATCAAAGATTTATGTGCAAACTGTGTGGTAATCGATATTGGTGAAAAGGGATGTCCTAATTTTTCAATGTTACAAAGTAAATTTTGTAAAAATAAAACGGACTTTAGTTGTGTAAATCATAAAATAAACTGTGCATTAAATAATGCTGTGTGTATTAGAAAATGGTATTATGATAATAACATGTCTAAGTTTAATTTATTTTAATTTTTATATTATTATCAATAAACTGATTCTTTGTGTTATTTACAAAGGGTTTTGAAAAAATTAAGTGGATCAAAGATTTATGTGCAAACTGTGTGGTAATCGATATTGGTGAAAAGGGATGTCCTAATTTTTCAATGTTACAAAGTAAATTTTGTAAAAATAAAACGGACTTTAGTTGTGTAAATCATAAAATAAACTGTGCATTAAATAATGCTGTGTGTATTAGAAAATGGTATTATGATAATAACATGTCTAAGTTTAATTTATTTTGATTTTTATATTATTATCAATAAACTGATTCTTTGTGTTATTTACATGGTTATTTTATTTTTCATACTTATGCTTCCCTGTTTTACACATGTAATTTGCAATTTAGCAAAAAAAAAAAATATTATTGATATTAATAAAGAATGATTAACTTAGCAATAACGTGACCTGATTTGTATTAAATAGGTTTCATATTACCTTATAATCAGAAGAGTTGTATTACACAACCTACTCTGAAACTGACTTGTTCAAACTTGTTTGCGTTAGAATTTTCTTACTTATTTACCGTCAATGTTTTATTATACAAAGGTATATACTAAATTAAATAAAAATGCAAGTTTGTTTGTTACTTTTATATTTTATTAGGTATATTAAAACAGCTGGGTAGGTACATAAATTTACATTACATTTCATAATATAAGTTACGTTTCCTATTCAAACAATGAATCTGAGCAAAAAGCAACTACTTAAGTATATTGAAAAACGGGTTACAATACTTTATAACAGGTTCATATTATTTTTTAATTCAAACAATGAATCTTAGTAATGATAATAAATAATAATACATTTTTAGCCCCAAATATAATAAGATTTAAAAACACAGTGAAAACAATCGTTGTTAAAAAAAAAATATATATAATCCCAGTGACCCCAAGACATAGTAGATATTTTATTTTTTAATATTACGCGTTTGTCGTCATTACCTGACAAAGCTATTTTGTTCTGTTCTTGGGTAAATACTTCATGCTTTAAAGATTTAAAAAATAATGTTTTTTTCTTTCTTAAAAAAAGTATTTTTTGTCTAATACATTATAGTAATCTTCGAAATGTACATTTTTTAAAAAACCTGTTTCTGTATACCTTTAGCCTTTTTTAATTCCTCTTGTACTGTTTTATACAGTATAATTTTGATCTTAAACCAACAAACTCAGAAATCAAAAATTTCCACCTAGTTCATCTTTGAAGAGACCCGGTACTTTTTTGTTAAGACTTGGTATACCGAAAAACAATTATTTAATGGATAATTACTAGCATCGAAATATCTAAGAAAATTCAACTTTAAATCTGTATAAAAAATCTTTGCTTTCTATTGAATAAAAAAAAAACTGTCAGTATCCGTATAACAAAGCTTTAATTTTTTCCCCATAAAAAGGTTTCATAATAGAGTAGTGAAAATCAAACATGTGACTTTTGGATATGTCTAATACGGAAAAGCCAATGTATATATATATGGGTTTGTCTCAACTTCACACTAACCCTTTTCTCAGTATCTTCTAATGTCTTACCAAACATACTATTGTTTAAAAGTTTGAAGAAATCCTGTTCAAATATAGATTTGACCTTTTTTCCGTAACTCAGTGTTCATATCAATATACTGTTTTAAGTATGGACTCTGATTGAATTAAATTACTGTGTATTTTTTTTTTTTAATAATAAACCATGTTTTAGACATGTTTTCAGGAAGAAAAAATGAATGACATAAAAAAACTTATCGTATAAATTAGGTATCAATTTCGAAGTTTTTAGATCCTGGAGGAGCAAATTTTTTGAGCACATCATCGAAAAGTCGTTTCAAGGGTCGACCAAACCTAAAAAAAAAAAAAAAAAAAAAAAAAAAAAAAAAAAAAAAAAGGAAAACCCCCCCATTTGAATCGATTGCGCTGGGTCCCAGAGCGATATCTCTTGCCGTTTCCGAGTTACGTTACTCACGGATGGTCCTTCTTCGTTATCTAATTACCTCTATTGTTAACAATAAGACGACCCTTGCTCCTTATCTAATTGCCTCTATTGTTAACTATCACTGTGTTTTGGCGATTACACCGTCGGACCGTCCACAATTCTTTCTCATTATCTAATCACCTCCATTGTTCGTTAACAATTGACATTGAGGAGCTCGATGGCGCAGCGGCTAGCGCGTTCGGCTTGCGATCTTGCCCGCTAAGCAACTTTCGCAATGCCGGGTCGCCTGATGGGTGACCAATTAAAAAACATCTCGAGCTCCTCCGTGCTTCGGAAGGCACGTTAAGCCGTTGGTCCCGGTTGATGTCGTAAGATGGCAGTCGTTAAAACCCACCAACCCGCATTG
Source organism: Eudonia mercurella (assembly GCA_963082485.1). Classification (NCBI taxonomy): domain Eukaryota; kingdom Metazoa; phylum Arthropoda; class Insecta; order Lepidoptera; family Crambidae; genus Eudonia; species Eudonia mercurella. The sequence goes on from OY720048.1 coordinate 557,507, forward strand.
GGCCAGCGTGGTGGGTTATGGCTCAATATCCCCACGTGCTATTGTTCACGTGGGAGGCCTGTGCCCAGCAGTGGGACGTTTATAGGCTGTTGATGATGAATTGACATTACTTTCCGATATCTTAATGTATTTGGTCGTTTAGGCAAGTTGTTGCAAGAAACATTTCTAAGGATCTCAACTAATATAAAACGCATGCGCATTATTGTGTTCTTACGAAGTCGTGCTTCAACCATTCACAAAACGGAGAACCGTTGCTAACATAGAAATAATTTAAAGATATAGCACCTCTGTTTGTAGTTGACTGCTGCAGACAAACAGATAATCTGAAAACAGTTCCTATTTACCAGATAAGACTACAGCATACTGTCTTATTCTCAACGATTGCATTGTTGAATACAAACCACTAAGTAACATCGTAAAGAAGATATCATGAACGTAGATACACTTATAGTGGATGTTCAAGGATTTAAAGATATAAATAACAATTTTATTGTAAAAGAAGTAGCCATTGCGAGCCAGGAACATACACAAACTTTTTTGGTAAAGCCACCATACTCATTTCATCATCTCACAGAAGTAGAAAAGAAACGAGTCAGATGGTTAGAAAGAAACCGAGGAATTAGCTGGTGTGAGGGCTACATAGACTACAAGGAGTTTCATCGTGTTATCATACCTCATCTGAAGAATAAAAAAGTTATTGCAAAGGGTTTTGAAAAAATTAAGTGGATCAAAGATTTATGTGCAAACTGTGTGGTAATCGATATTGGTGAAAAGGGATGTCCTAATTTTTCAATGTTACAAAGTAAATTTTGTAAAAATAAAACGGACTTTAGTTGTGTAAATCATAAAATAAACTGTGCATTAAATAATGCTGTGTGTATTAGAAAATGGTATTATGATAATAACATGTCTAAGTTTAATTTATTTTAATTTTTATATTATTATCAATAAACTGATTCTTTGTGTTATTTACAAAGGGTTTTGAAAAAATTAAGTGGATCAAAGATTTATGTGCAAACTGTGTGGTAATCGATATTGGTGAAAAGGGATGTCCTAATTTTTCAATGTTACAAAGTAAATTTTGTAAAAATAAAACGGACTTTAGTTGTGTAAATCATAAAATAAACTGTGCATTAAATAATGCTGTGTGTATTAGAAAATGGTATTATGATAATAACATGTCTAAGTTTAATTTATTTTGATTTTTATATTATTATCAATAAACTGATTCTTTGTGTTATTTACATGGTTATTTTATTTTTCATACTTATGCTTCCCTGTTTTACACATGTAATTTGCAATTTAGCAAAAAAAAAAAATATTATTGATATTAATAAAGAATGATTAACTTAGCAATAACGTGACCTGATTTGTATTAAATAGGTTTCATATTACCTTATAATCAGAAGAGTTGTATTACACAACCTACTCTGAAACTGACTTGTTCAAACTTGTTTGCGTTAGAATTTTCTTACTTATTTACCGTCAATGTTTTATTATACAAAGGTATATACTAAATTAAATAAAAATGCAAGTTTGTTTGTTACTTTTATATTTTATTAGGTATATTAAAACAGCTGGGTAGGTACATAAATTTACATTACATTTCATAATATAAGTTACGTTTCCTATTCAAACAATGAATCTGAGCAAAAAGCAACTACTTAAGTATATTGAAAAACGGGTTACAATACTTTATAACAGGTTCATATTATTTTTTAATTCAAACAATGAATCTTAGTAATGATAATAAATAATAATACATTTTTAGCCCCAAATATAATAAGATTTAAAAACACAGTGAAAACAATCGTTGTTAAAAAAAAATATATATATAATCCCAGTGACCCCAAGACATAGTAGATATTTTATTTTTTAATATTACGCGTTTGTCGTCATTACCTGACAAAGCTATTTTGTTCTGTTCTTGGGTAAATACTTCATGCTTTAAAGATTTAAAAAATAATGTTTTTTTCTTTCTTAAAAAAAGTATTTTTTGTCTAATACATTATAGTAATCTTCGAAATGTACATTTTTTAAAAAACCTGTTTCTGTATACCTTTAGCCTTTTTTAATTCCTCTTGTACTGTTTTATACAGTATAATTTTGATCTTAAACCAACAAACTCAGAAATCAAAAATTTCCACCTAGTTCATCTTTGAAGAGACCGGTACTTTTTTGTTAAGACTTGGTATACCGAAAAACAATTATTTAATGGATAATTACTAGCATCGAAATATCTAAGAAAATTCAACTTTAAATCTGTATAAAAAATCTTTGCTTTCTATTGAATAAAAAAAAAACTGTCAGTATCCGTATAACAAAGCTTTAATTTTTTCCCCATAAAAAGGTTTCATAATAGAGTAGTGAAAATCAAACATGTGACTTTTGGATATTTCTAATACGGAAAAGCCAATGTATATATATATGGGTTTGTCTCAACTTCACACTAACCCTTTTCTCAGTATCTTCTAATGTCTTACCAAACATACTATTGTTTAAAAGTTTGAAGAAATCCTGTTCAAATATAGATTTGACCTTTTTTCCGTAACTCAGTGTTCATATCAATATACTGTTTTAAGTATGGACTCTGATTGAATTAAATTACTGTGTATTTTTTTTTTTTTAATAATAAACCATGTTTTAGACATGTTTTCAGGAAGAAAAAATGAATGACATAAAAAAACTTATCGTATAAATTTGGTATCAATTTCGAAGTTTTTAGATCCTGGAGGAGCAAATTTTTTGAGCACAGAATGGAAAATCGTTATGATAATTATGCAAATGATTAGGGTATTCTAAGTCTACTTCGAGTATATAACCAATATCCCCCGTCAATAGGCATATTTTTTGAAAATCTATATATATATATATATATATTTGAAATTTCTAATTCACTTAATAACTTAAAATTTGAATGAGGTAAATAAGCGCACATAGCAAAACCATAAAGATTATTACAATCAATATAAACAAGGAAGTTATCACTTTTTTGCGGGGGTCATAAGTTTGTAAATACTTGTTATTGGCTTTCGAATATCTTGTAGAACATAAACATATACCACCGCGAATGCCTTTTTTGTATCATTCTTAATATTTCCAAGTCATTTATTAATTCTAATTTAACATCTGTTTTTAATAGCATAGCGTCAAAAACTCAGGCTAGGTGCTGTTAAGTAAAAAAGAAGGATCCAGTTTATAATTCGTCTTAAAAGTTTTTCTGCGGTAGATATAAATATGTTTTAGTCGTAATCTTGCATTACTCATTACAAATCAAATTATTAGTTTAGTCATCTTTGAAACCATATTTTTTATTTTGAAAGGTCCAAAATGCTAAAACCTAAATAAATTGGTTTGTTATAAACAACTTTAGTTTTTTCTTTTCAATTGAATTGCTACTGAATAATTTATAATTTAATACC
>OY720048.1:561128-587337 GCA_963082485.1 Eudonia mercurella
TAAGCACTTGGCCCAGATATGCAACTTTTCTTTGAGGCTGGTTGATTCTTTCTAGTAAAATTTTATTTTCTAGTAAAATTTTATATTGTAACTATACAGGGTGGAAAAAAAAGACCGTGGTTGAAGGAAAAGTATCTACCCTTAATATTGATGATGGTAAATTTTACTGAATGGAAACATACCTTTATTTTCAAAAATAATTAAAACTGCATTTAAAGATTTTTGAAAAATCACCTGCTTGAGCCGGGAATCGAAACGGTGAAATGTGAAAAAAAACCATCCCTGTATTTTATGATACCAACCGAAAGAGTCATTCATAAGGATCGATTCTTTTAAACAACATAGTATATTGTTTTCTAAAGTTTTACGGATCTACTCGCGTTTATTTTATTTTACACATTGTTTAATGTTTATCCTGACGTGCGTTCCGTTTTACGCAGAAAGAGCTTACAGTATCTTTTGGTCTGGCCAGACCAAATTTGTTTGCCATCAGAAAGAGCTTACAGTATCTTTTGGTCTGGCCAGACCAAAAGATACTGTAAGCTCTTTCTGCGTAAAACGGAACGCACCCGATTAAATTAAATGAGGGTATACAAGCTACTAACTAATTATGAGATGACCAACACCTCAGTCTCCCTGTGACCACGGACCCTGCAAAGGATTCGAAACGTCAGGATAAACATTAAACAATGTGTAAAATAAAATAAACGCGAGTAGATCCGTAAAAGTTGTTTCATTTAAACAACATAGTATCTTAAATAAAGAAAAACCAAGAAAAATATTTTTACACTTAGTGGGCACTTTCGATTCCCGGCTCAAACAGGTGATTTTTAAAAAAATCTTTAAATGCAATATAAGCACTCAGAGGTTACTAAACCACTAGGGCTGAGACTTGTTTATTTTGATGTGACGTCACAATAGAAATATTGAATTAAACATTGCATAACAAATTAAAGTTAGTGTGCATGTGTAGTCTAGACACATGATAATTCAAATTACAGTACACAAAATATAATACAAAGGCCAATTAAGTTTCTATCAAAAATGATTGAACATATATGTTTTGTTTGTACACCAGCTGGCCAAGTACATGTGCCACGTGTGCGGGCGCGGCGACATCGAGGAGCAGATGCTGCTGTGCGACGGCTGCGACGACTCGTACCACACGTTCTGCCTGGTGCCGCCGCTGGCCGACGTGCCCAAGGGCGACTGGCGCTGCCCCGTCTGCCTGGCCGAGGAGGTACGTAAACAACTATTCTGAGTGGTACAGCCACGCCACGCTGCGTTGCAACACGAAATGGGCCGGCTCGCCCGGCGTAATGCCACCCGACCACAGAATATCGCCGTGAAACACTCGAAAAAGTACCGAAGACACATTCATACTCCCTCCTCGAGATCGGCAACGGATCTGCGATTACTTTGATTTTGCGGGTGTCCATGGGCGGCAGCGATTACTTTCCATCAGGTGACCCGCCTGCTCGTTATTATTTATACCAAAAAACATTCATTTATTTGATAGGTGCAAAAGCATATAACGAACGGTAGCATTCGACTGATCATACATTTAGATTTTGAGTTTTTTTGTAAATTAATCGACCTAAATATTGTACACGGTATTAGCAAAAAAATAAAATACATTATTCACATTTAACATTAGATGTAGTGTTTAAGATTAAAGTAATTTTTAATAATTTTACTTTTTATATTTAAGTGCTAATTGCTGCACTGAAGCTCAAAAAGCAGTGAAAAAATTCATTGTTTTTTTCATTCCTTCCCGGTAGCATAATGGTCAGTGCAACCGCCCGGATTGCGGAAGACCCAGGTTCGATTCCTGGCTAGGTCGGGTAGGCATTTAATTTTTTTTATTGTAATTTATAAAATATTAAATTTTTAACAAGTTAATCTTAAAGCAATTAGCACTTATATGAAAAACATCCTTTTATAAAACACATCAACACCAGCTCATTTTTATGTTTCCACTGTTGGGGCATTAGCCTTCCCTATTATAGATGGATAAGGAGAACTAGCCATACACCACCACGCACGCCCGCAGGCTTATTACCAAAAAAAGCAACCAGTTGTTAATTGCAAAACTGCAACGCGACTGCTCTAGTTGCGGTTGATAAATTAGTATTACGGACACAAATCGCTCAATTTATGTAAACTGTAGCGGCCGGCCGCTATTTCACACGCGTGGTTCCCGTTCCCGTGGGAATATCAGGATAAAACGTATCCTATGTGTTAATCCAAGTTATAAATTATTTGTATGCCGAATTTCATCCAAATCCATCCATTCGTTGCAAAGTGAAAAAGCATCAAATATAGACACATACACACAAACTTTCGCAGTAATAATATTAGTGTGATTACATACATTTTAATCGCAAATGACTATGCAAGCGATTATTGAGCGGTCATTGAGCGATTACTAGCCGCAACTAGAGTAGTCGCGTTGCAATTGTACAATCAACAACTGGTTGCTTTTTTGGTGGTAAAATATTGACAGTTAAGATAGAAAAGATAAAAAAAAAACATTTTTTGTTCAACTTATTTTATGTGATTTGTAACTTTACACATAGAGGTCACTTAAAACAACATATTGAAACGAAACACTTTTTACAATTTTACTCGCGTTTTATTTAATATATTATTTTTTGAACCAGGTGTTGGTCGTCTCATAATTTGTTTGTGACTTGTGTACTTTTAATTTTATTGGTTGCGTTCTGTTTTACGCAAAATCAGCTTGAACCTTTACAGCTCTCTGGTTTATTTGGTTATTAGACACCATAATTATTACTTTATTTCCTTGACATAAGGTCAACAATTAATGAATAAATTCAACATTTTGTGTCCGCTAAAGGGTGGTATCTCTAGATCTTGCGGTGTGTTGTATGATCAACCTGTATAATGGGACTTAAACATATTATCGTAATATAAATGTAAATGGTTGTCGTAGGTATCGAAGCCGGCGGAGGCGTTCGGCTTCGAGCAGGCTTCCCGCGAGTACACGCTGCAACAGTTCGGCGAGATGGCGGACCAGTTCAAGTCGGACTACTTCAACATGCCTGTACACGTGAGTTATTATAACTACTACATCATTATCATCATCATCATCATCATCATCATCATCATCATCATCTCAGCCAAAAGACGTCCACTGCTGGACAAAGGCCTCCCCCAAGGATCTCCACAACGACCGGTTTTGTGCTGCTCGCAGGAGCATTTAATCAAAATATCAGTGCACAAATTTTTATATTTTGCTTTTTTTTTACCAAAGAGACGTTTTTCTGTTTTTTTTTAATTATTAAAAAACAGCTACGGTTGATTTACCCAAAACAAACGTCATTTTGAACTTGAGAAAAAGAGACAAAACAATGATTAATTAAATTTTGGGTTAATGTTTCCGTAAACTCGTCTTTTCTTTTCCGCCGCGCAACAGTGATTGAATAATTGCACGTAATCGAGTCAGTTGCTAGCTTGTCCGTGCGTTGTTAGGGTTCCATACCCAAAGGGTGTCTGTCTGTTTGTCACCAGGCTGTATTTCATGAACCGTGATAGACAGTTGAAATTTTCACAGATGATGTATTTCTGTTGCCGCTATAACAACAAATACTAAAAAATAGAATGAAACAAATAAAACGTGATTTTTTTTTTGCTGGTTTTTGCTCGATATTGATAACGGCAACAAGTAGACGCTTGAAATATATTCACAGAATATTGAGTTATATTATTTACTTTAAAAATAAATAATTAAATTAAAATAAAATTAGTATTTGAGGGGGCTCCCATACAACAAACGTGATTTTTTTTCAAATTTTTTTCTCGATCCTAATAACGATAACAGGTAGAAACTTGAAATATTTTTATAGATAATGGTACGGAACCCTTCGTGCGCGAGTCCGACGCGCACTTGGCCGGTTTTTTTAGACCCTGTATTTTTGAACCTGTATTTAATATTTCATATTAAAGTAATAATTCTTCTCATCCTGGCAAGAGCTGGGTGACTGTAGCCGCGAATTGTGCTCAGTGGCGTTCACAAGAAGTGGCCTATACCCAGCAGTGGACGTAAATAGGCCTATGATGACAGTAATCATTTACAAAAATGAACCCTACCTATTGTTTACAGAAGGCAAGACTTTTTAAAATAAGAGTATATAATAAAGCCTCATTAATATGATATTTAAACGACAGATGGTGCCAACATCGACGGTGGAGAAGGAGTTTTGGCGCGTAGTGTCGTCCATAGACGAGGACGTGACCGTTGAGTATGGCGCCGACCTCCACTCTATGGACCACGGATCGGGTGAGTTTCTAAAAAAAAAATACTGAATCAGTGTACACACGACTATACATCCATCCATACATCAGACTACTACAAACTGTCAAACTTCATCAATATGCTTTGAACTTTATATCTATGGGGTTAAGGTGGATAATTTGTTGAAGAGATTTTATAGTTTTGAATACTGTTATGTGAAGGCGCCTGAACGTTAATATAAAATGTTTTTTTTTAATGTTTCCCACACTCACACCATTTATTTAGCCCCAAGAAAAGCTTCCTTAAGAAACTCGTTATATGGTTAACTAGACAACGGATAAACATACTTAATATACTTAAATACATACTTATTATACATAGGAAACATCCAGACACGAAACAATATAGAAAAACAGGTATTTCTAAATTGATCCGACCGGGGATCGAACCCGGGACCTCAGACACCATGAAAACCGGCGTGCAAGCCAAGGAGGTCGTCTAATATAGTTCGTTGTTTGCTGATGGTTAACAATAATTGCAGGATCCACTATAGGATTGTTGTTTAAAATTGTGGAGAAGATATGATGAAAAGTACTTATTACTCACTTCATATTCCTTGCCTCATTCGGGCGGTGTATAAAGAAATAATCCTGTTAGTGGATTTATTCCTATCGAACCGGTTAGCTACTCGCACAGCTTTGGTGGAATAAGAACCTTTTAGGGTTCCGTAGTCAACAAGGAACCCTTATAGTTTCGCCATGTTTGTCTGTCTGTTTGTCCGTCCCCAGCCTAGCTCATAGACTCTCAGTACTAGAAAGCTGCAATTTGGCATGGATATACATATTAATCACTATATTTTTTAGGTTACCTCCCCTACACGTGAAGTGGGGATGTAATTTTTTTTTCTTGTCTACCCCATAATGTGGGGTGTCGTTGGATAGCAATTTCAAAAATATTGCGGGTTTGTGGAAACAGTTTTTTTGATTGTGGTACCTGTTTGTGAAGTATTAAGCTTTAAAGTGCAAAATTTTGTTAGAGGCAAATGTCCCCCTCCGCCAGCCAAATGGCTGTTTTTGTTGTGAAAAAATTCACGGTAGTTGTATATATGACAAAGTTAAAAGGAAAACTACCACAGCTAAGTAGGCTTTACAAGTTTACGAGTAACAGTCGACCAACTTAAGTTACTTCAAAACATTGTTTCCCCTTTTTTGAAAAAAGACAAAGTGTTGAAAAATATTCCACGAGCATGTAATGGGGTGCGGGTTCGAATCCCGCTCGTGAATTTTTTTTAAAACTTTGTCTTTTTCAAATTGTAATTTGTTTGCAACAATATTTGCGTAAAATTATATGTAAATAATCATTGTTACCCCGTTTCCCAGGATTCCCCACCAAGTCGAGCGCCCACTTGTACCCCGGGGAGCAGCAGTACGCCGAGTCCAGTTGGAATCTGAACAACCTGCCCGTGCTCGAGGGTTCGGTGCTCGGGCACATCAACGCTGACATATCCGGCATGAAGGTGAGATTGCAAAATGAGATAATTAATTTTGATTTTTGATCACCGTTATATTTTTTTCTATTGCATATTTCATTTTATTTTTGTGCGTAGGTGCCGTGGCTGTACGTGGGCATGTGCTTCGCCACCTTCTGCTGGCACAACGAGGACCACTGGAGCTATTCCATTAACTACCTGCACTGGGGCGAGCCCAAGACCTGGTAACTACCCCAGAAAACATTTTTTTTAACAAAAATAATCTGCTAAAATTACAGTTAAATTAAGCTAACTAATTACATAGTAAAAACTAACTTGAGGAGCTAAATACTGCACTATTTAGCTCCTCAAGTTAGTTTTATACCATGTAATTAATTTAAGCTAAATAGTGCAGTGCTCGGTCTGAGATTGTTAAAAATATATTTTTTTAAAGCGTTAAAAAAAATTTCTACGAGCTGGATTCGAACCCGAACTATGCTATCGTGGCTTTTAAGTATTTGATAGTGCACTATCATACCCGGTATGTCATTGAGTGCGGATCCTAATCCAGCATGTGGATTTTTTTTCAGCACTTTCAAATTGTAAATTGTTGTTGTTTGTGCGCAAAATTATAAATAACTATAATTAAGCGACTTTGGCAAAGGTCTTCAAAAGGATGGGTGATCAAAATGTATCATCTCGGGCTCCGTGCTTCGGAAGGCACGTTAAGCCGTTGGTCCCGGCTGCATTAGCAGTCGTTAACAACCACCTTCCGCGCTGGGCCCGCGTGGTGGCTTATGACCCGTTCTCCCAGTGGTTTCCATCCATAGGGAGGGGTCGTGCCCCACCAGTGAAGACATCAATTGAGCTGGTGATGATTAGTTGATTAAAATGATGTACGTATACAGGTACGGAGTTCCGAGCTCGAAGGCGGAGCAGTTCGAGGCGGCCATGAAGTCCGAGGCCCCGGAGCTGTTCCAGCTGCAGCCGGACCTGCTGCATCAGCTCGTCACCATCATGAACCCCAACATACTGATGAAGGCGGGCGTTCCTGTATACAGGTAAGGGTTTTGGCCATTCAATGAAAGTCCAGCTGTTCCAGCTGCAATCAAAAACACTTTACAAGCTCGTTTCTATCATGAGCTACAACATAAAAGTGGACATACTAAGGTTCGTCCAGGGATGATACTGCCTCAGAATCGAGGTCTTGCTTTTCCAGCAGCAACCAGACCTGCTGCATAAGCTTGTCACCATCATGATCACATATCCTGTTGAAGGCGACTGCGCTAGTCTCATTTCGGCTAAAGTCGCCTTTCAATTGAGGTCTTTTTGTTCTAGGCTGTAATTAGAACTCTAGCCAGTCTTGTCACTATATTAACTACATCCCGATGAAGACTTGCGTACCTGTTTACAGATAAGAACAACATGCGAGCGACCCGCTCGCGACTTCGTTCGCTTGAGTACCGGGTCCAATTCTATGCATGTATTATACATGTAAACCTTCCTTTTGAATCACTCTTATCTATTTAAAAAACCGCATCAAAATCCGTTGCGTAGTTTTAAAGATCTAAGCATACATACATAGGGACAGACTGACAGCGGGAAGCGACTTTGTTTTATACTAGTGATTTTGTATATAATAGGGTATTTGACAGGTTTTAGAAAAATGTGTTTAATGTTTCATTATAGCATTTATTATATTTGCAATTTGATTAATTCGTTGTGAATTCCTTTATTTTTTTATGAAAAAAATCGCCATTAAAATTCAAATGAATAAAATACCCGCCAAAACGATGCATGCAGGTCACGTGATGTCGTGACGTCAGTTGCATGTAAACATACTGTAAGCTGTCAAATCACACCGCACAAGACTTCGAGTGACATCAAGCAAATGACGTCACGACATCACGTGACCAATCCCGTGCGTTTTCGATCACGTGGTCAATCATAAAAAAATAATTATTTTATAAATGATTTTTTATAAAAAATATACTTATTTTAAAGTTATGTGCTGGCTAAATTGGTTTAAAAAAATGTTTACTGTTAACAGTTTGATCTATATTTTCATTGTAGTCAAATACCCCTATTGTGTTTATTCAGGACGGACCAGCACGCGGGCGAGTTCGTGATCACGTTCCCGCGCGCGTACCACGCCGGCTTCAACCAGGGGTACAACTTCGCGGAGGCCGTCAACTTCACGCCCGCCGACTGGGTAACCCACTACACCTTACTTTAGTGCTACTTTCTTAAGCTCACAATGGGATCACAGTTATGCGGATTCGTGATTATTCAAGTCGATCGCGCGAATATATGTCTGGTCCGTGCGGTCACGGGCATGACGCTTTATTATGACCGCTGAAATATGCTGGAATGTGACGATGAAATGAAATTATTCTTTATTCGAGTAAACTTATTAGATAGCGCTTTTGAATAATCTCAAAATGTTTTACCTACCACCCATTCAGATGATGATGATATGAAAGTGGCTGGATAGTGACTGTGGTGATCGAGGTTTTCAGATTATACCAGATGATGAAATTGTTGACAGCTTATTACAGACAGACATATGTATGCATATCTTAAATTTTAAAATGTTTTTGTTTATATAATTTTTAACGCAAATTTTGTTGCGAACAAATTACAAAAACTCAAATGTTGAAAAAATTTCCACGAGCAGGATTTGAACCTGCACCCTTCTGACATACCGGGTCTGGTGCTCTCCCAATTGAGCTATCGTGGTTCTAACCAGCCCGCCGAAATTATTCAACACTATTTACTTTTATTTAGGGCGCTATGGCGCTCATTAGGGGAGGCCTACGTCCAGCAGTGGACTAAGATAGGCCGATGATGATGATGATGATGATGATGATTTACTTTTACTTTAAAAAGCCAAAGGCGCCCATTCAATGTCAACAACTACCGTCATACATCCGTTCATAATATTTTTACAAATAGGTCAGTTAAGAAATAGGCAAGCTATTTCTAAAATGTTTTTGTTTATTTATATTTGTAACAAAACTTGCGTTAAAAATTATTATTTAACGCAAATTTTGTTGCGAACACATTACAAAAACACAAATGTTGAAAAAATCTTAAATTTGTTAGTGATATTGTCATTTATTCATACGCCGTTTTATTCAATGTCCGAATGATCTATGACTATTAATACTATTAAGGCTATCAGCCTGACTTATAACCCACTTGGGTCGCACTGTAAAACTGTAAGGGCAGTCTAATAATAATCTTAATCAAAAAATAATATAGTTATACTTTTTCAAATAATAAAATATCGGTAAAACAGAAACCGCTATTTGAAATTATTAAAATAACAGCAATTCATTGGGTTATTTATTTTAATGCGTTAGACTAACGCCCTCTCTGCCATCTGCGAGGTGAACAATTAACTTTAATGACTATGTACTTCAATGTTATTCATTTTAAAAATCTCCTGTGTTCTCATTATTAGGGACTTACATTTAATAATCATGATTAATAAATAAAACGAATAGCTTTATTATAACACAAGCTTCTATTTTCCACAGTTAAAAATGGGCCGCGAATGCATCGCCCACTACTCGACGCTGCGGCGCTACTGCGTGTTCTCGCACGACGAGCTCGTCTGCAAGATGGCTCTCGAAGCTGACTCGCTCAGCGTCACCGTAGCGCTCGCGGCTTACAGAGACATGAGAACCATGCTACACGATGAGAGGAAGCTCAGGAAGGGACTGCTGGACTGGGTAAGTGATATTTAACGAAAAGTAATTACTAATTTGATTTAAAAGCGTTTAAAATCTGCATTTAGAGCAGGGTTTCTTAAACTTTTTGCAGTAACGGACCAATTTAAACAATCCCGTGGACTCCTCTCAAAATATTAGGAAAAGAAAACAAGCCTTATTTATATTAAAAACCACCTTTATTGGTAGTTTCATTACCCCTAATACTAATATAATGAGACGTACTGCGGACCCCTGATACCATTGCTACGGACCCCTAAGGGGTCCATGGACCCCACTAAGAAACTCTGATTTAAGAGTGTTAGTTTGATTACAAATTATAGTTATTCAATATTTCTATAGCAAATTATAATGTGTGAACCCTTTATAGGGCTTTTTTTATAAAAAAAAAACAGCTTTTTTTATAGGAGTTTAGTCCTTATATCTATGGGGATACAAGTGGTCGAAATATAGACCGATTTCGCAACTTGCCCTATAAAGGGTTAATAGGTATCGTTATATGAACGAATATGAATCATTATACTCGTAGACTTTAATGAGCACAGCAACTAGTAAAGATGAGGGGCATGTTTGCTTCGAGATATTAGAATTACCATCTTTACCATAATATGGTCTTGGATCTGTTTTTGTGATAAAAATAGGATACGCTTAATAAAACGAAATGGAAGGAGCAATCCTTCCATTTCCTATATTTGTGATAATTTGCTTTCTCTTCCATAGGTATATAGAATGTTAGGGTTTTGGGTGTATATTCGAAACATAGCGATGCGAATAACCGTAATACCATGCATATTCATGCTTACGTAGATTTATTTTTCCATACAAGAATTCAAATTAATTTTATTACATTATCCTGACATGGTTTTACTAGAATGTACAAGAACATTGTATACACGCCTGCACAAAACAGGCTACCACAACCTCTCAAATTTCCTCAATAGACTTTGAACATTATGTCTGAGGCATATGGTTGAATATTTGATAATAGAAAATTGACAGTTCGGATAGATTAATGTACAGGCGTCTGTATTTGCTATATTCGGGATTGTACACGTTTGCAATGTTAACCAACACACTGTATACAGGGTCACTTTTTTATCACCGTCCAAACCTTCTGAGATGACTCCCGTGCCCGTGATACAAACGAACAACTATTACTATTGTGGACCAACTCCCAAACACGAAAATATATTCAGCTGTTCCATACAAAATATCAATATTCATTCTCCAATGAGCGCCATAGCGCCCTGTCCTCAGCTTGACGCATCCAGCATCTGCCTGCAGTCTTTCGCAGGTCATCATCCCACCTGGCCGGAGGTCGTCCTACACTACGTTTACCGAGTCGTGGTCTCCACTCAAGAACACGTTTACCCCAGCGGTTGTCGGTTCTTCTTGTACCAAAATGTATGGAACAGCTAAATTTTATTTTCTAGTTCATGAGTTGGTCCATGAGGCATTAATTGCCAGAATGATTTTGCTGAAGGCCTCTATTGAAATAAAAATGTTATGTTATGTTTGGGGTTTTTGGTATTACGAACAAAGAAAACAAACCAATTGTTTATGTATATTTATTAATAAACATTCTAATTGGACATCGTCTTCTATAAAAGGCGTGGCGTGTGGAGCACGAAATCGTTTGTCTTCTATACATGTCCGTGGCGCTCAAAAGGTTAAAAGGAGATTCCGGCCAATGATGATGTAAACCAAACCTTTATTTATTTATTTTATTTTATATTGGATGTCAGTTAATACCTCAATGCCTTCTTAGGGCGTAACGGAGGCGGAGCGCGAAGCCTTCGAGCTGCTTCCGGACGACGAGCGGCTATGCGCGCTGTGCAAGACCACGTGCTTCCTGTCGTGCGTGACCTGCGCCTGCGCGCCCGCCGTGGCCTGCCTGCGACACTACCACCAGCTGTGCCGCTGCCAGCCGCAGCAGCACACGCTCAGGTACGTCGTCGGCATCATCATCACCGCCATCATCAACAATACAATGTGAAAACGCTTACGTTACAATAATATGTGTCCCTACAAAAGTAATATCAATATGAATGACTTTTAATATTATTTTTCGAATAAGTATGCAAGAGAAATATTTGAACGTTTTATCAATATTCAGTAATTCATTCATTCACACGATACACTAAACTCACACGCACACTCGCTTAGGCCCTAAACACCATACTCTTAGAACAAGAGGGTACGACGAGCCGGTTCACACGCGCTCTATACCAGGTACAAACATGTACCAGTGCGCTTCTCCCAGCCCGTACGACCCAGTCAAACCGAGCCGATATTCTAGCCTTTAGAGGCGCCCTCGAGTCGTCTCGCTTCCGATCCGATCCAAACCCCTCGGAGAATCTAGTAGGGTACGGGGAGACGCACTATAGTCTGTTTATTATAGCTTGATACCCGTGACAGATGTCAAATTGTCATGCCTAGGGTTGAGACAATACTGACGTAATTGCATTAAATGATTATTGAAGTTATTAATTGAATATCATTATCCTAATGATACTGTTCCTATCTAATGTGCCAATTGATTTTCTTTTCAAATTTTTAGAAGTTCTATATAAACGTCATATACTCAAGAAAAATTAATAAAGACTAACAAATTTATTAATACAGCTATAATAAAAAATAGAAAGTAAATTAATCGATTGGTAATTGAATATCAATTGAGCTTAACTTGGTTTGCTATCCCAACACTAGTATTTATTTGTAATGAAATGACCTTGTAAAGGAATACGTTTATTTTATTGTAATGTTTTAAAATTGTGATAAATGTGTGTTATGTGAGGGTTTATTGGAATAAAACTAATCTAACGTATAAAATGAGAAATAATAAATTGATCCACAAAAAAATAGTAGGCTAGCACCTAAAATGCTAAGTTAGCATCTAAATAGTAGTTTAGGTGCTAACTGTGTATTTTTAGGTACTAACTTAGTATTTTTGTGGGTTAGGTTAGTTTAGTTTGGTGATCGATTAAATACAACCCAAATAAAATTACTAAAGTAATTGTAGTAGTATATTAAGTGATGGATTATACAAAATAATGTTATTTTAATGTAGTCAAATAAACTCATACGCTTTTACAAAGTCACGTCTTCGATTTTGATGACTTCTGTCACAGGTATCAAGCTATAATGAATAAACTATAGTGCGTGATGCACAGTCCCTCTCAAGAATCTCCAACTGTGTTTCGATCACGCGGCTTAAAGAACCCCATGACTAACGACATTTAGTATGCGACGTTTCTAAGAAGAAAAACATTATTATTAAATCTATTGTCTTCTGACTTGACCAGTATACTACCTTTACTAATTAGTAAACGTAATTTGAACAGATACCGCTACACGTTGGACGAGCTGCCGGCCATGCTGGAGAAGCTGAAGAAGAAGTCGGAGCTGTTCCGCGAGTGGGCCGAGGGCGTGCAGAACGCGCTCGACCCCGACACGCCCAAGACCTGCGACCTGGACGGGCTGCGCGCGCATCTGCGGAAGGCGCATGATCTCAAGGTTAGGCCCGTTCATTCATCTTAATATAATATTATTTTGTACAGACGCCTGCAAATCGACTTATCCGAAACTGTCAAATATCTTCAAGTAATCATAAATATAGCTTGACTAATTCTTAAGGCGAAGGGTAAGGCACACTAGCGCCGCTAATGGATTTAATTTGATAACTGCTAAACTGGATTTTTTTTTCAAACATTGCGGACCTTCCGACACTAGGCAAACATCTATTATTTAATAATTGTGCACTACTTTTAGGTTTGTTTTTTTATTCATTCGCTAACACTAAAAGTGGCCATTGTTTGTGAATAAATCGATAGCCCGTTTTGTGAATAAACCACGCAACAAAAAGTAGTGCACAATCATTAAATAAATACTATGGATGCTTTCCTGTTATCGGACGGTACGCAATGTTTAAAAAAAGATCCGGTCCGTTAGAAATTGTCAAATTATCAATTGGTGGCGCTAGTGTGCTAAGGCACACCCTTACCCTTCGCCTTAACTGATCTTTCAATATTTGTAAAAATATTAAGATCGGATGTTGATGACGTAATTGTCGACATTGAATTAGGCTCCTTTGGCTTATAAAGTAAAAGTAGTTAGTGTTAATTAATTTCGGCGAGTTGGATTGAGCCACGATAGCATAGTTGGCAGTGCACCTGAACCGGCATTTCATGGGGTGCCGGTTCGAATCCCGCTCGTGGAATTTTTTCAACAGCTTTTTTCAAAATTTCTTGAATACAATATCAACCATATGCTTTAGGGATAAAGTTTAAAGTCTATTTAGGAAATTTGACAGTTTGTGGTTGATTGATGTGCAAGCGTGAGTGTGTGTATATCACTGATTTCCTCCTCGACTGCTGGACCTATTTTTTTTGTAACTCTTTGTAAGTGTTTTATTGGGACTCTGGATGGTTTAGATTTACAATTGGACCCGTTAGATGGAGCTGCGATTGGGTTCTAGGATGTTTTTTTAATCGCTGAATACTGAAATGCCCAACTATATTCATAAACTTACACATATTTTCTCTGCTGACATATGCAGCGCGATTGTTTATTAAAACAGACATATTACAAGCTGACTGCATAAATACTAAATTGATCTAAATTGTTCCTAGCCTGATTTTATTTGTTAAAAGCAATAAAAGCAAAATGGCTTGACAATACTACGTTAGATATATTAACTAACAAATCTCTTTAAATTAAAAAAAAAAATTTTTTTGCATTTAATTTGGCACTACTTAGATGGTATAAAAATATGTTATAAAACAATACCTTTTTTCCACAGATGCACAAAACCGAATTAGTTCGAGCATTAGAAACTGCAATAGAGGACGCGGAGAAATGCGCCAGCGTCATCCAGCAGCTGGACCTGAACAAGATGCGAACCCGCACCCGTCACCACGACCCCAAGTATCGACTCACCATACACGAGCTCACGCTGTTCGCGGCCGAGATTGATGGCCTGGCTTGCGTGCTGCCTGAAGGTAAGACGTTTGTTTGTCGAAAGGTTCTTAACTGGTTTTTGCAGCCTAGTCTTATAAAATGTAATTCAAAAATCAATAATACTAATAATAGTTAATTGAATGGAAAATAAAACGAACCAAGGGAAGGAACGACCATGAAAAGCTTATATGGAAAAAAATAAAGATCAAGTGAATATTGTCTATACTAATATTATAAAGAAGAAACCTTTGTATGTATGTATATATATAAATGTTTGCAACGAATAAACTTAAAACTACTGGACCGATTTAAAAAATTCTTTCACCATTAGAATGGTACATTAGCGCTGAGTAACTACTTATATTAAAAAAAATATATGTTCTCCCGTGCGAATTAGGGACGGGCCGCTAGTCTCTATATATATAAAAATCAATTGCTGTTCGTTTGTCTCGCTTAAACTCGAGAGTGGCTGGACCGACTTGGCTAATTTTGATTTTGAAATATTTGTGGAAGTTCAGGGAAGGTTTAAACAGTGAGAAACATAAATAATAAGTAACGGAAAATACTAAAAATGACAATTTAATTTTCCAATACAAAATGATTTGTTTGTTTTGTTGTCATGGAAACTGTCAGAGCGGTACGAAGTCCGCCGGGTCAGCTAGTATTTTATAAAAGTAGTAAATAGCCCTATAACTGTCATACTGGACTTCTTGGCGGGAAAGTTAAGAGTCATGTCTGCGGTTTTGTTTTATTTTCTAAAATTTGTGTTATGTCGAATATTAATGTGAAGTAATGGTGGATTTTTAACCGTTAAGTGTTCGTGAGTGTGCATGATTGTTGGCAAATGAAACAAAACAGTGCAACGTCACTTTTCAAATTCTCTCAAGAAGTCCGCCCGAGGACTTAGTAAAGCTCCACATCTTTACTAAGATACTCGAGGGGTTGGGGGGTATATCATTTCTCACTTCTCATTTCTATTATCATTCATCATCATCATACAAGATGGAAATATTGTTTATTTATTTATAACTTGTAAGAAAAATTACTTTGACACTGGCTAAATGTGCTAACCGCACGAAGCCATCAACTAAAGGAAAAAAAAAAAAACTGTCATACTGCTGGGCTCTCTGCTCGTCTCCATCATTGAAATCAAGTCATCGCTACAATTGATGGTTGTTGGCTTAATTACCACGCTTGCCAATAGGGTATTTGACAGGTTTTAGAAAAATATGTCTAATGGTTCATTATAGCATAATATATTTGCAATTTGATTAATTCGTTGTGAATTTCTCTATTTTTTATGAAAATCGCCATTAAAATTCAAATGAATAAAATACCCGCCAAAACGATGCATGCAGGTCACGTGATGTCGTGACGTCAGTTGCATGTAAACAAACTGTAAGCTGTCAAATCACACCGCACAAGACTTTTTTTTTTTTTTTTAATAATGGCTTTGCACAAGCATTTAGCCAATGAAAAAGTCTTACAATACTTAAATAATAATAATTTCTTTCATGTGTGATGATGATGATGAATGAATAGAAATGAGAAGTGAGAAATGAGGGGTTGGGCCCTCGAGTATCTCAGTAAAGATGTGGGGCTTTATTAAGTCCTCGGGTGGACTTCTTGAGAGAATTTGAAAAGTGACGTTGCACTGTTTTGTTTCATTTGCAACACTCATGCACACTCACGAACACTTAACGGTTAATAATCCACCATTATTTCACATTAATATTCGACATAACACAAATTTTAGAAAATAAAACAAAACCGCAGACATGACTCTTCACTTTCCCGCCAAGAAGTCCCGCACAAGACTTCGAGTGACATCAAGCAAATGATGTCACGACATCACGTGACCAATCCCGTGCGTTTTCGATCACGTGGTCAATCATAAAAAAATAATTATTTTATAAATGATTTTTTATTAAAAATATACTTTTTTTAAAATTATGTGCTGGATAAATTGGTTTAAAAAATGTTTACTGCAAAGCTAACAACAGTTTGATTTATATTTTCATTGTACTATACCCGGGCTATAAAATAGAGTATAATAGAATATTCATTTATTAAAGTGAACGAGACTCAAATGTGTTAGTATTAACTTATTCTATGTTATTGCGCTATACCAGACAATATGCATCGAAAATCTAAAAACACTTTGCCCGACCTGGGAATTGAACCCGGAAAGGAGCTCAGTAGTAGCTAAAAGCTGCTTCATAGTTATATGTCGTGCAACTTTAAACCTACGACATTTGTGCGCAGGCTCCGCGGTGAAGGAGGTATTCCGACAGACGTCGGAGTTCGAGACGCGCGCCACCGAGCTGCTGAACCAGGACCTGGAGAAGACCGACGCCGCCACCGTCAGGGAGCTCGAGGAGGTAACTCATCATTATCATTTTTTTAGCTCGTGACCACTAGGTACCCACTGCTGCATCTGCTGCATTGCCTTTCTGCTCTGCACGTCTCCGCTTTGGTGGAATCCGGTGGATGTCTAAGTCAAACTCAATCAAATCGTCTATTCAGTATCCCATTTAGTCCGACCAGGCATTTGTTTGTTGTTGTAAATGAAACTCTAAAAGTATTATATTAGGATATATCTATGTAACACTTTTAGGGGTGTTATAACACCCTGTCGGACCAAGTGGGATATAAACCTTTACAGGCACTTATTGACGTCAAAACTATAAAGTGCAAATAATAATATATTAAAATTTAGTTTACTGAATTTACCACCAGTTCGGATTTTGGGAAAGCCTTCGAGCTTGCAAGAAACTTAGGTGTTCTCCTTTAACACTCAAACTTAGCTGGTCCCCTATGAGTGCAAGCCTCATCGAAGATAGCGCGATTCGAACCCGCACCCCATGTCTGTCACATTCTTTTTTTGTATATTATGTATGTGTGTTTTTAATAAATGTTTTTCTTCTTCTTCTTCTTCTTCTTCTTCTTCTTCTTATTTATCTACTGTATGGCCACCCCGCAGTGGATAAAGAAGAAGAAGAAGTTTATTCATAGAGATCTCCATAATTACGTTTTTATAACCAACTCCCTCCCCCCAGGTGGTAGAACTCGGGTCGCAGCTATGCATCGTCCTCCCGCAGCTAGCCCCTCTTCAAGCTCGTCTCCATCAAGTGAAGTTTTTGGAGGAAGTGCGAACGTACCGGGATGAATGTTCCACGCTCACCCCTGAGGTTATTGAGCGGTTGTTAGCAGACGCGGCTAAGGTGCTGCCTCATCACCGAGTTGAGACCGAACGGGCGCTGCTGTGTAAGCTTAAAGGTAAGTTGTATGGATATTTTTTTAAAAAAAAGTGTATTTTTCTATATAATAATACTTCATTTATTTCGTCCGACTGTTGGGAAAAGACAACTCTAAATCTCTCCATTGCGTCTCGTTTATTTTTTTTGTAGATATTGGGTTCATTAAATGAGTATGTTAATAATAAAAGCTAGCTATTAGCTAGCTATCTAAAGCTTAGAATTCTCATTCTAACTCATATTCGAATGTGTGATATGTATTTCGATTCGTAGCGTGTTGTTTTTGTTTTGGAAAAAGTATTGATTATAAATAAGCTAAAAATGAGTGTAAATTTTACATATAAAAATGTGATTCTTTTAGGCGATCTAAATAATTTTTTATAATTTTGCTGGTAATCCAGATGAATCTTTTTTGTTTAATATCATTGTGTAGTGATTGTGTGAACTTTATATGAACATGTTGTTGTTTGTCGAAACAGCCCAAGTGGAAGAGTGGGAAACCTGCGCCCGCGCCGTTCTCATAGAAGCCGGTCGCGCTCGCTCGCCCTCCGCCGAACCGCAGTACACCACCCTGGCCGAGCTGGACGCCCTGCTGGCCAGCGCCGATGACATAGAAGCCGCCCTACCCTCACAACACGCGCTCAACACAGCTCGTACCCACGCCAGGGACTGGCTCGCTAAGGTACGTTTTTTACACCTCGTTCTCTCCGGATTCCATATTATAGGAAATTCCGTTTAATACTTTTATCTAAAACAATACACAAAATATGTGAGCTCATTTGATGTTGATGATTATTCCATACGTTTTCTGTCGAGTTTTAACTACACAATGTAATGTTGTCATACAGTCCTTAGTAATCACCATCTCAATATCCCCATTAACATTTCACATGCCACGTGGATTTAAAAATTCAAAATCATTTATTCAGTTTAGGCTACAAGTAGCTCTTATGAATGTCACTATGCCATCGGTTCGTAAGTCTACTCTGAGTGGGAGATCTTGTACTGAGAAGAACCGGCAAGAAACTCAGCAAGTGTCTTTTCTCCCTTACAGCGTCAAAAATATTGGATAATGCCCTATCATAGAAGGACACTTTCCATTACAATAAACACAAAAAATGTAGAAGACAACCACAACATGTAAAAAAATAAAAAATAAAACAAAATAAAAAATATACGTTAACAAATTGACATCAGGTAAAAGTTTCAATTTCCACAATGTCATACAGTACCACTACAGTACTCTAGTAAAAGTCAAAAATTGTTTAAGAAAAAAAGTCGAAACTATAGTGAATAATACTAAAAATAAGATAAGTATGCGTGAGCAGACCAACTTCCACAGGCGGCACCCGTTCACGAGTATGACGCATTTACGCACCGAACAGCTATACTTTTTTTGTCTGTATTAGCAGCAGCTAAGGTTAATGTGTATCGTTCCTCCGCACAGGTGGAAGAGATGCAGTCCAAAGACCTTTACCCATACATGCACAGCGTGGAGGCGTTGGTGCGCCGCGGGCAGCAGATCCCGCTCGCTTTGTACGAGAAGGACCAATTGGCGAACGCTTTATTGTCTGCGCGGGAGTGGAAAAGGGGCGCCGCCGATATGTTCCTCAAACAGGTTGGTGCATTAGCTAGCTTAATTTTTTTCCAATAAAGTAGAAATTAAGGGAGTGCAGCGCGGACGCAATACTGCGAGTTTCAAGTTTCTTTATGATAGCGAGCGAGCGGCGCGTGGCAGTGGTGTGACAACGGCGCACGACAAGAATACGCACGCACACTAATATCTGTACAGAGTAGGCTGCTGATTTAATTAGAGCAATGTTTATTTTCGTAAAATCATAGGCGTTTGGGTAAAAAATAATAAAAGTCTCAATATTTTCATATTCATATTTTTTATTTGAAAAATAAGACAACAGTGGCCTGCGGAATATCAATACAAACATTTTGATGTCGGATCATTGTTTCATTTTTGCTATATTTACGAAGTTTCTGAAGAAATAAGTTTTTAGATATCATTACTTTTTTCGTATTGTTTATGCAGTTTCTGGGTATTTGTTTCAAACTCCAAGACAACCATGGCCTTGTGAAAGAATCAAGCTAACCTAAACTAGTCCTTTTAATGTATATGACCTATTCAGCGCCTAGCACCAGTGACTTAAAAACACGTAAATTTTCGAAATTCCTCGCAGCAAGTAAATCACAGTAGCTTGTTGGGAACTTGACTTGATTTTCGTTTCATTTCGTTTTTTTCGACTGTTTCCTACGTTATATTTAAATGGTGGACGTTTATTATGATAGATGATGTATATGTTAAACTAAATCCATTCTATTACCCACGAGTATCTTGCTTGTGCGCGACGCTATTTAACAAACGATTCATACAATAGTAGGTGTCATTTATGAATCTCACTGGTGATCTTCTATCTCTCTGTTTTAACAATTTAAACTCTCAACAGAATTGGCCATACTCGCTGTTAGAAGCTCTATCACCGCGCACGGAATGCCCGTCCTCCCCGCGGCGGAAAGCCCGCGGCCCGAGCACCGAACCCGCACCATCCTCCCTCGAAGCCGGGTTGTTCCTGCGCAACTTCAGCGAGGACTCCACTCCGACGGAGATAGTGGCCGCTTTTAAGCAGGCCGAGCATAGGGAACTCGCCGCCATCAAGGATCTCAGGTGTGTAATGTTTAAATACTTTATTTATCTTATGTAAATATTTATTAATTTTTAGGAAAATTTTTAGATTGTAAAATTCATTATCAAGTTTTATTATACATTTTATTGTAATTTCACTGATATTTTGCTATTGTACCTATGTGAATAATACTGTTACAATTTTAGTAAAAATACAGTTATTATGTCCCGTGATTATGGCGCTTTTAACAGCGTCGCGTAGCAAATATGTCATAATTCAGCCTAAGTCACGTTAAAAACCACATTTAAACAGAGTTGAGAAACAGCTTCTAGCTTTACTGTTAAACGTTGTGCTAAGCTAAGCCACTCGGCTAATCGACATTTAAACGTGATTGAATGGCGTTAAATGAAAGGGCTAGCTGTAAAATTAAACAGTTATATTAACTAAATATTGAAGTATATAAAATATAGTGAAAATATTAAACGCCCACCCGACCCAGCCAGGAATCGAACCTGGGTCTTCCGCAATCCGGGCGGCTGCACTGACCGTTATGGTACCGGGAATTCTGACGTAAGCGCTGTTTAGTCACTGCTTTTTGATTTTTTGAAATGCTTATTCATTTCAAAAAATCAAAAAGCAAGATTAAGATTAAGAATTCAGCTTAAGTGTAGCAATTAACACTTAAAAATAAAAAGTAAAAAAAAAATTAACTAGTTTCTTATACTGTAAGTGGACCTAAGTTAATTATTAAAATGTGTTGTTTGTTTGTTTGTTTCAGGGCGCGTAATATGCGCAAGGAGGTGCGCGCGCCGCCGTCGGGCGCGGTGACGTTCTGCGTGTGCCAGAAGCGGCAGTACGGCGTCATGACGCAGTGCGAGCTCTGCAAGGACTGGTTCCACGGTAACCATATACCTTTATACTATGTTCAACCGATTTAACTTCTTTATAGTATGTTTGTTAAAAGAATTGTATTTCACAACATAGTAAAATTGAAAATAAAAAAACTGAATAAATGAAAAGAGTAATATAATATAATCTCCATTATTATAGGTTGACCTATGTACCGGTTAGTGAACATTAAATATGGCTGATCCTTACAGGCGCTGTCTGTCATAAGGTCGAAAATACGTAGTTCTCGCGACGATTGACACCGCTTAGAAATGAACAGAGTTTTAACACTTTAACAGACGATCACGTACTGGGTACGGGTGGGTGGGATCGACTTAGGACGCTGATCACGTCTTCTGTACGGCATTGATTTTCTTAGCGTTTGTTTTAAAATGACGTCCGTGGTACTTGACTTGCGTGTAACCCCGGTGTAATGAATAAAAAAAATTATATAGATGTATTACAAATAGTTTTTATTTTATAAATCTTACAATATCGGCAAAAATTGCCAGCGTACCAGGAAAGGCGCGCTTTAAAATAGTCGGCTGTTAAAGTGTTAAAATATTTAAAAGAAATATATTGGTTTTAGTTATCAAAATAAGCAGCTACTAAATTACTAATATTGATGTTATCAATGTATTTGAGTGGTTTACAAGCATATAAATTAATTAATTTCGTTGTAATTTCAACAATAGTGATTATTTTAAGGTGTTTTCGAAAATAATTATGATCGAGTCAAAATTATACAATCGTGTATTTGAGCAAGCAAATTCAAGATAAAGACATGAATTTACCTATATCAACATTACAGATTTGTTGGTCATATTATAGTCTTAAACTATTCGACGAAAGTTGGTGCATTTTTTCAGTGTGTCGCTTTAAATCACTGACGATCAGCTATACCGTATCTATGTATCTGGAGAAAGAAACAGCCCTTGCCGAGTTTCTTGCGGCTTCTTCTCGGTATAAGGTCTCCACCGTAGGGTTTAAGAAGTCATGGCTTTGAATTGACATTCAAAAAACACTTATAAAAGTTCATTTTTGATAAAAAAATTGAATTTAGTATTTTTCATCCCTTAGCGTCGTGTATCGCTATGGCGGCTGCGGCGGCGTCGGCGGGCGCGGAGGAGCGGCCGGAGTCCCCCGCGCGGGTGGAGATGCCGTTCGCGAGCCCCGAGCCCAAGTTCCTGTGCCCCGACTGCACGCGTACCAAGCGGCCGCGGCTCGACCGGATACTGGCGTTGCTGGTGAGTTGTGGCTTCTGTGTTCATTATATGATTTGTGTATTTTTTTCTTTTAAGGTGTTTATTTTTAATATTCAATGTTAAACATAAACAAATAGTTAGGACAACATTGTAAGAATATACAAGTATAAGAGCGTTGCTTATTTTAGAAATTTCTTAAAACAGGCCCTAGACGTAGAAGACGCAAAAAAAGTAGAAAAAAGTGTGTATTACAAAATACAAAATAGGGTTTTAAAGACACATACTTACATTTGTTACGAAAATTTAAACGAACATACAAAAACAACGAAATACTCAAATTTAGAGATAGTGCTCTAAAAGAGCACTATCTCTAAATTTGACTTCTTAAACGAAAAAATCGTAGTGGAGTGGTTTCACCAATTAATTCGTATTTCTATTTAGATATTTTGAATTAATTTTTAAGT
Organism: Eudonia mercurella; assembly: GCA_963082485.1. Taxonomy (NCBI): domain Eukaryota; kingdom Metazoa; phylum Arthropoda; class Insecta; order Lepidoptera; family Crambidae; genus Eudonia; species Eudonia mercurella. The sequence continues at coordinate 583,995 of OY720048.1, forward strand.
AATCTAATGTTTCTCGCTGCCACTAAAATCAGTACCTAAATAACATACATACATACATACATACCATCACGCCTTTTTCCCAACGGGGTAGGCAGAGACCACATCCTTCCACTTGCTACGGTCCTGACACACCTCTTGCGCCTCCTCCACTCTCATTACTCCTTTCATACATGCTCGTCGGTTATGGGTACTCCTGACCTGACCTTTTCTTAGTACGTCTTGGACTTGTCCTAAGTACGTCCGTCTAGGCCTACCCTTTCCAACAGCTCCATCCACCCTCGCCTTGTAAATTTGTTTCGTTAATCGCCTTTCATCCATCCTTTCCATATGCCCAAACCATCTTAGCATTCCCATCTCAATTTCAATAACATAACACTAAAAATAAGTATTTTCACTTTTTACTTCTATAATATTAAGTTGACCTGACCATATCTCCTTGTCCCCAGGTGTGGCTACAAAAGCTGCCCGTACGCTTAGCGGAGGGCGAAGCGCTACAATGCGTAACAGAACGCGCTATGGCGTGGCAAGATGCAGCTCGAGCGCTCCTAGCGAGCCCCGCGCTCGCCGACCTACCCGCGCCCGCTCACCACACCGACCGCGCACAGGTACCCGATCCGAACCCTAAAGAGAATCTTAGGGCACGGGGATGGTGATTCGTTTCACACGGCTTGAGGAACCCTTTTAAGTTTCTTGCCGCCCAAAAAAACCTGGTGAAAATGCCCAGTAGCAATCGGCGACTCTCAAAAAAAAAGCGCACAGCTACAAACGAGTCAACAGAGTTCTCGATAGCATCTAAAAAAATAAAAACCTTTGTAAGCGTAGACACTTCGCAGTGAATAATAATAGAACAATTATGTTTTCTAAAGTTTACGCGAACACTACAAAAATAGAATAGAATAAAACAACTTTTACGAATCTACTCCCGTTTATCACGCACCCTGCAAGGGGTTCGAAACGTCAGAACAAATAAATGTAAGAATCCCCCCCCCCATTTTATCGGTGCGACACTTACATTCTATGCTTAAAGTAAATTAAACAGCCTATATTGTCCCACTGCTGGGCAAAGGCCTCCATCATTGAAATCAAGTCATCGCTACAAGTGATGGGTAATGGCTTAATCACCACGCTTGCCAAATGCGGGTTGGTGATCACAAACCAGGGCTATGCATCGAAAAATCCGAAATATATTTTGCCCGACCAGCCCCCCAACCGCCTATCACTCGCTTTCGATTCGATATTAGAAAGAATATAATATCGAAATATAATATCGAATAATACCGAAAGCTATAGCCTATAGCTTTCGATATTGCTTTCGAAATGACAAGATGACGCCTCCTCCTCGCCTCGCCTTCAAAGCGATCGAAAGCGAGAGAGTTAGGCGGTCGACCCCCTGGGAATTGAACCCGGGGCCTTCCGTTCGCTTCTATTACACTATGACTTTTGACATTGCGTTAAGAATAAGTAATAAATGATAAGCAGTGATCGGAATAGGTAGTGCAATTTAGGGTGAACAACCTTAAACGTTGTATTAATATGGATAAGACTTGCGGGATTCGGGATTTTATAATATCATACCAAGTTTACAAGTATAAAGAAAAGTCAGATTGCATTTTAATCATTTATTTTCAAGAATATTATTTATATAAACAATATCAATTAATCATTTTCAATATATAAATCCTTACCAAGCGGGATTTAAAGGCATATCCATATTAAGAAAACGTCACTAAATCCCGCAAAATTGCACTACCTATTCCGATCACCGGTGATAAGTAAATCACTAATTTAGAACAACGCTTACACTATTAACATACAGTGTCCCTAGCCTCTGGACAAATGCTAACACTACGTTCATTAAAGTATATTAATAACCAATATGAAAGGTTTTATGACAATAGGTCAGGCATTTACCGCAAAATCATTTTGCCAAATGTTTTTCAAATAATACGTTTAGAGCAACCTGTATGTACTTACGTATATGTACCATTAAATGCACATAGCATTGTGTTTTATAATTATTCTAGACTCAGTCATCATATATTTTCTGTTTTAACAGGCTAACAGAGAAAAAGCAGACAAACTAAACGCAGAACTGAAGAAAGCGACGGGAAGAGCGCATGATGTGTCACAAAATTCAAGGTAACTCAATATATTTTTATAATTGTGAAATAATCAAAATAGTTACGAGGACGAAATAATCAATATTTAGAAAAAATATAGTAAATGCGGTCGTAGGAATTGCTACAAAATACAACATTGTCATTAATTTCAAGTATTAAAGTGTCTTAAAACTAATAAGAAGTAAAATTATTTCCTCTATCCAGGATGCGATAAAAATCAATTATAAAAATTTTGGTGGTTGTAACCACTCTTACATACTACCTACCACCGTCTAATCTAAATATGTCGCTATACCATCAATGTTTGTAGCATTGTTGTGTTCCGGCAGCTTTTGAATCATGAGGTTGACGACTAAGAGCAATGTATCAGTTGGATCTAAGATTGCCACTTTTAGAATTTAACTTTGTAACAAAGAACCTCAAAATCTCGGCCAAAATGGTGGTTATCAGATATATACATAATTTATATAACATGTTTTGTCATAGTTTGGATACACTTTTAATCTTATCTTGTCGGTAACTTTAGGTAAATTAGCACCCTTTTCATTGATCACCGATAATTAGATCATCCTTGACTAGAAAAACTTTCCTTTCATCATCTTCGTCATCATGTTTGCTGCAGATCGTCCGCGAGCGTGGAGCACGCGTACAGCGCTACGCCGCGCTCGCCCGGCGCTCGTATAGCACCAGGCCTGCTGCAGAAGCTGGAAGATCTCATGCTGGAGGGAGACCTGCTGGAGGTCAGTTCTTTCAATAACTATTAGTGAAAAAGATGTTAGATAGTCAACCGTTTGCTAACAATGATATTTAAAGGTATATACGTTATATGAAAAAAAATAACATACTTTTTAGTAAACTTTTTTAAAATATATTATTAAAAGAGAAATTATTTTAAGTAAGAACGAACAGACAGCTAGTGTTTGTTATTTGGCATATCCTGTAACCGGAATTGTCGATTGGCTATGTTGTCTGTCTTTTTTTTTAAAGCGGCTAAGGTCAAAATGAAACTACTGCTTATCTTATTGCAAAGTTGCAATATTGCAAAGTTTATTAATAGCTGTGTATCAATGTGTATTTGTATATTTAATAAACTGCCTGAAGACATTAAGAATTTGAATGACAATTTATTTAATAAGAAATTACTAATATTTTTAAAAGATAATAATTTTTATAACATAAATGACTTTTTGAATAATATATAATTTAACATTTTGTGTTTGTTT
>OY720048.1:587537-615566 GCA_963082485.1 Eudonia mercurella
TTGTAAAGACATCGACCGATACAACAACTTCTATAAAATTATAATCTTATATATTTTTATTTACTTAAAGACAAGTAATAATTCAGACTTGTCAATAATTCATTCATAAGTCAATGGCACATCTTATTCGATAAACTCTTGTTGTAACAACTAAACTCTGTGGTTAACTTAATAATGTCACGTGTGATTCCACAATATAGATTGGTTTATCCACTTTTTGTCTGAAAACGTATTGTCTAATATAAGATTCACTTGTTATCTGTTACAGCAAATTTGTTACCGGCAATTGAGTTAGCGTTTTCTCAGTATAGTTGACAGATGACAGAGCACTGAACACTAATTTTGAAATGATATTTGCACTCGAGAATATAAATTAATAGCTTAATTTACGAAAACCATAGATTTAATTGAACACACGAATAAAACTTGAATTTAAGATGTGATCATTATATTGCATTCCTATCCGTTACGCGTTATAGAACTCTCTGTTTCATTTTTGTTTGTTTCCATACCACTTCTACTGGTATTACTGTGTGCCACTGTATTGTATAAATGTCCGTTGTCTCCTACCTCTTGTCTATTGTTACCTATTTGATACATATATTCTATATAACTAATAAGTGTGAATGGTTGCAAGATCACGTTTGTACAGATTCTTTTGCTTAACCTCGTTTTTTATATTATTGACAAAACTTTAACTAGCAATGATATCGTACGCAAATTTCACCCTTATTGTAATTTTTTTTAAACATTATTTTGTTTACGCAATATAGACAGTGCATGTTGCATTGTAATGTCTTCATCCAGTCTAGAGAGCCAGCAGAGGCGAGAACGATATCTTTGAAACAAAATTTTTGTAAATATTTTTTTAATGGGAAATTTTTTAATAAAAAATTTACTTAGAAGAAATTTTTAAATGTAATGGAGAATTTTGCAAAACTGATAGTTGTAAGTGATGTGTGAATGATGCGGGTCGCAACTTGGCGCTACGGCGCTGCGGGATTTTGAACCTTAACAGTTTGAGGGGTAAGTATTATTCGCGCTGCGCTAAGTTGGGAACATGCTTCTCAAAAAGTCTATTGTTTTATATTAATATACTGCAGTTAGTTTTCAATATCGATCGCAATTTCGCTGCTTGCAAATTGATGTGTAATGTTGAGTACGACCTCGTTTGATATCCCGGACAAAGTGTGTATCTGCCCTGCGAAGCGTGACCACGTGCCAACATACCGCACAAATATTGTAATATACCATCAGTGCTATGTTGAGCTGTGTGCTAGATTGTATAAGGACGATCAATATTTTTTAACGAGCCTGTAAATATTGTAGAAGTGATTGTTGTATGTACATGGAGCGTTTTTTGTTAAAAAATAAAGAGCTTTCGACGAACCTACGTCATTTTTTATGTTACACGTGCTGTGTTATTCTTATCTGAGTTATACACATGTGGAGATACTTATCAATCAATCAGTGAGTGGGTATTGATGTCTATCAATCACGGAGTTAACTCCATCGTTAGCTTTTTTTTTATAATTGTAATTTATTTGTAGGTCGTATGATGATTATTTAGTCTTGCAAGAAATATATCTGGTAAATGGATTGATGCAGTTAGTTTGCGCGTTGTATAGGTTTAATGGTCCGCAGTGGAAGCCTCTTGCTGCGATATATTTGGGCAATGAAATTTAAAATGAATATATTGAATGTTGACTTGTGATGCAAGGGCCTTACAGATATTTCCACCAGTATAATTAAGTTGCTTTACATCCGGAGCCTTATGACAAAATTCTGTAAGCCAATATGAACTTTATAGCTTAGTGCGGAAAGCTTTTATGAAATACACAGCTTCGGCCGCGAGCCATTCACTGATTTAGTCCAATTCTATTTGACAATTTGGATTGTTATGTTCAGTTAAATTAGACGATGCTGTTTCTATATGAGTTGTGTACTTAATGTTATCTGTTGTTTAATATTGTGGCAAACAAATTACAATTCTCGTTACCCTGAGTACATAACATTTAGGGAAAGTTTCACCAGTTATTGAATCATGTGGCATATAGCTTTTTTTTAAAGTTTTATACTACGTACTGGCTGATATAATTACTGTTAAACCAAAATGAACTTAGCACGAATGGCGCTGATCATTTTTGAAACAGTTGTGTCTTGCAACTGCAAACGATTTACTGGTAAGCAACATGTTTACCCATAATCGTGATTATAATGATCATCATCATCATCATCATCATCATCATCATCATCATCATCATCATCATCATCATCATCATCAGCAGCTCATTTTATGTCCCCACTACTGGGACACGAGCCTTACCTATGAATGGATAGGGAGAGCGGGTCATAAACCACCACGCGGGCCCAGTGCGGATTGGTGGTTGTTAACGACTGCTATTACAGCCGGGACCAACGGTTTTACGTGCCTTCCGAAGCACGGAGGAGCTCGAGATGATAAATTTTTGGTCACCCATCCAATGACCGGCCTTTGCGAAAGTTGCTTAACCTCAGCACTCGCAGACCGGGCGCGTTAACCACTGCGCCATCGAGTTCCTCATTATAATGATAATCAGCTTTAATTATTGTGAATAAAGGTGCATCCACACAGTGCCTACTTTTTATTCAGTAAGTTTGGCAATATGGGTAATTTTAAGTAATTTTCAAACTTGAATTCAAATTTGAAGGTCCAACCGTCGTCAGCCTATCGTGGTCGTCGTCTCCTTAATAATGTATGCCTAAGATACTTATGGGATTGTACTTAGTTTTAACCCCCTTGTATAGTTTATTTATTTCCAATAACTTATTGTCGTCAGACGTTGCCTACATTAATTTGTAATGTAGTAATGTAACGGTAACGTTGTTTGGTAACGTTACAAAAAGTAACTGCAGTGTGGGTACACCAAGTTTACACTTCTGTAGAAGCAGCATCGTCTTCAAAATGGCTGTTGTGTTGTAGGCCGGCTGTTAGCTGTTCCTTTGATCTCTGTCTGTTGGAGTTGGCGGCGGTCGAATTCAAATCGGCGATTGTTTATATTATGTAATTAAAGTTTAATTCGGATTCTGCTCCCGTGAGTGCTGGTTAAAGCACGCGTTTGACTGCTTGTAAATCAGTATTGAAAAGTGAACATTTAAATTTTTGACTTGATTACACTGTAACAATTAAATATAATTAAGAAATAACTTATCGAAACATGAAATATATTTATCAAAATAGTTTTCAAATTATAAATGTTACTTAGAAATATATGCAGCGCGCGGTCTCAATTCGAGCTACGCCGCACTCACCCATCAGTTTGATCTGAAACCGAGTTTATGTATGAAATGTACAGTGTAGGTAATGGTCGCCTGTGCAACTATACTGGCGAGCCCCGCGCCATCTGTTGTGTACAGTTTTATATCTTTAGACAAATTACTGAATGTAGTATAATCGCCAAAAGCCAGTAGTCAAAACAAGCCAACATCACCACGTATGGTTGGACAGGGCGAGACATCGTGTACCAAATAATATAGAATTATAGAAACTTAACGCTGTGTTTTATTTGTTCATTTTGTTTTTACAGTCGTGTGTTATAAAATATTTTCTTACATTTTTAATAATACCTTATTTTTACTGGAATAAGAATTACAATCAGTGTAGCCAGGTGTGCAAACCTAGCTCTACCCAGGCAATATTCTTCTCGGATAGCAATGCTCATTCACCATATTCTGCAGCTCCATTATTCACAATGAATACTGTCTCTTAAGCAAATATTTATATTTCTTTTCTATCATTATTTTAATATTTTGCGTTTTGCATTAGACGTTGCTCTTTGTAGTAATTTAAATACTGTAAATAGGTACTCAACAAGGCCCAATAAAGTTTGACAATGTGTAGAAAGATAAATAAACCAATTCGACATGATCCACAGTAATCCATGTAAAGCAGGCACAAAGCGACTGACTTACTACTTTTCTTACAACACCCAGAGTTGGTGTAAACAAAGTCCGGGCAATGCTAATTTTGAACACCTTACGACTCGCTCATATGAACAAACTATTTAAAACTTTATAATACTGCATAAATTAACTTGCACGTGCTTGTTTAAGTAAACAAAAAGCAATCACTGTACCAACTACTGGTGTGTCACTGAGCAAATAATAGCGTCTCTGGTATACACTTGTCGAAACTCGATGTGTTGTGTTGTTTTCTTATTATCAACTCAGTAATGGAGTGCTGCATCTTCTTTCAGACTCTTTTCTCTTGTAAACCTCTACCGGGTCCATCTCTATGGACATCCTGGCTTCCATCTTTTCACGCGCCAACGGCGTCCCTCTAAAATCATCTTCGATCTCCTGCAAAGTTCGACCTTTCGTCTCTGGCAACAAAAACCATATTACCAGCAAGTTGTAAGACAACGCTCCCGCGTAGACAACGTACGTGCCATGCAAACCGATGCCGTCCACCAAACCAGGGAACGTCTTGAGAATGAGGAACATGAAGCCTGACAACGACCACATGCTGATCATGCCTCCTACACTCTTGTACTCAAGTGGAAGCACTTCACCTGCTATAACGTTTGGCAGAGGCACCATGCCCGTAGCGACGGTGAAGAATTGCATGTTGATCAAGACAACCGGGATCCACATAGCGTCGTAGGACAGGAAACCTCCGTTCTTCATGTAAACGTAAGCAGCGATCGCCAGGTGGCTGACCACACACAGGCCTCCAGTGGAAAACATCATTGTCCGCCTTTTCGTCCTGTTTATCACATACACTGCTGCAGCGTTCGAAATGATCCTTTGTACGTCGAGGAATATCATCCAGAAATGTGCATTGGCCTGCGGTCCCAATATCAAGCCCAATATGACAGTGGAATATGACGCCATAGTCGTTCCACCTGCGAAATGAATCATGCAGTTAGCGTGGACCATTAGAGTGATCGGTTTGTAAAACTCTTTCTTTTTAATCGTTGTCATCATATCGCGTAAACGGTTGCTTGTTATCTTCTCATTTTTAGCTTTCTTCATCGAAATCCTTGCGCGTATCATTTCCTCTAGCTCTGCATCCTCTTCATCGCCTCTGAGCCACCTGAAGACTTTCCTGCATTCGTCATATTGCCCTCTAGAAGCGAGCCAGCTCGGTGATTCAGGGGAGTAGAAAGTCATGAATAAGCTGGCTATTGAGAAAAACACGCAGACTAGGGCTGTCATCCTCCAGGATATAAACGTGCCGACGAGGTGCACGAAGAAGATGCCGAAGGCCTGCGCCAGCGCCACGGTGGTGAGGAAGGCGCCCCGGTTCTTGGGGCTGGTGTACTCGCCTATCATTATGGAGCGGAGCGGCGAGAGCATGCCAGTTGATAGGCCACCTAGGATTCTTCCGATGAACAAAGTCTGAAATAGAAAAATAATAACAATTAATTTCCTTATTGGTTGGTTGTGATATGATAAGCTGGCGTGTTAGAGGCCTTCCTCACCGGCTCGTTCCGTTTTCGGTGCGGTACCGCCTCTGCACCGAATCTGTACAAAATGTGAGGCGCGCGGCGGAGCTGAGACGAGGGAGGCCGGCCGTTCGGTACAGATTCTGTGTAGAGGTGCGCGATGCGCTCGGTAAAAAATCTGTACCGAAACGACTCGGAGTGAAAGCTCTCATTTAATTACATGCGCTCGGTAAACAATCTGTACAGATTCGGTGCAGAGGCGGTACCGCACCGAAAACGTACCGAGCCGGTGAGGAAGGGGCCATAAAGACCTATACCCAGCAGAGGGTACTTATACGGGCTGAAATAATGATGATACCACTATGTCTTCTAACTTGAGCACTGTGGACCCCACAGTGAGCCCTTCTAGGCTCAATAACGAGACAAGGCCCTCATTATTCGTAAAAAAAGTACACATGAGAAATTTTGTATTAATTACAATTTGTTTGTTTCGGTGCAAACCGTTCGAGAATTTTCAGTGTCAATATAGTACCTTTGTCTATAAATGCCTTTATATTTGACTTTTCGTTATTCATCATCATCATCATCATCAGCCTATAAACGTCCCACTGCTGGGCACAGGCCTCCCACATGATCAGTAGCACGTGGGGATATTGGGCCATAACCCACCACGCTGGCCCAATGCGGGTTGGTGGGTTTTAACGACTGCCATCTTACGACAACAACCGGGACCAACGGCTTAACGTGCCTTCCGAAGCACGGAGGAGCTCGAGATGTTTTTTTAATTGGTCACCCATCAGGCGACCCGGCATTGCGAAAGTTACTTAGCGGGCAAGATCGCAAGCCGAACGCGCTAGCCGCTGCGCCATCGAGCTCCTATTTTTCGTTATTAATGTCATAGTATTTGATTAACTCCGGTAAAAAACCGGACCTCTGTTCTCCAAATAACGTCACTTGGTTTCAGCCATCCATCATCAGCCATCTTACTCTGATACTGGCCCAATATGATTCTCCTCTTTTTAAGTAGCACAGTTAGTATAAATTATATTGCTTTGACATTATTATAATATGTTTAAATGGTTTGCACCTCAGATTGTAACTATTTTTAATTATTTGTATGTACATTGTAAATTTTTGTTTTATTGCAATAAAATTATCTAAGTATCTATCTAAAGTTGTAGAAACGTCGCCAAACTATGCCAAGAGAAAAGTCAGCTCAGTGGTTCAGCATACCGGATGAAGTGTGATCGACCTTATCATCGCTTATACTCACTCATCTTCAGGTGAGAATCAATCTTACCGGAAAATTGGTAGCCATAATGGTGATTCCCCACCCCAAAATAGCCGGCACGGTGGCCATGTAGTGGGCGGTTTTCCTGCCAAAACGCCCCATTATGGGGGACATTACGAAACTGCCGATCAGCAGCATGATGCCTGTTATTGAAGCTGTAAATAAAAAAAAACCTTATTATTAACTCTAAAAAAGGGATTACTGTTGTCCGTCTATGGTCTTTGCAGCGTAACCGCATTTTAGGGGCGTTTTTTTTTTTTTTTAATATTAAAGAAGGAGGCAAACGAGCAGGCGGGTCACCTGATGGAAAGTAATCACCGCCGCCCATGGACACCCGTAAAACCAGAGGAATCGCAGACGCGCTGCCGGCCTTTAAGGAAGGAATAGGCTCGTTTCTTGAAGATTCCGAGGTCGTAACGGTCCAGAAATACCGCCGCCGAGAGCTGGTTCCACAACACTGTAGTTCGAGGCAAGAAGTTTCGTGAAAAACGCACAGTAGTAGACCGCCATCCATTAAGGTGATGTGGATGGAATGACAGTCGATTGCGTGTAGTGCGGTGAAGGAAAGTAGCGGTAGGGATCAAGCCGAACAATTCCTCAGAACACTCCCCATGATATATGCGGTACAATATACAGAGAGACGCAACGTCTCTTCGAAGAGATAGTGGATCGAGCCGACCTGAAATAACCATGTCGTCGACAATTCGAGCAGCTCTGCGTTGAATACGGTCAAATGGAACGGTCAATGAAAATGCGTTGATAAACTTAGGTTGTTAAAGCCGTATAGTGATCGAACATCCTCGAGAGGGTTTCTAGGGGGGATAGCACCATGTAAACGTGTCCCCGTCCTCTACTAGATTCAAATCGGATTTTAAGAGCGAAACAACCCGGACCGGAGCATTTCTTACGACACGTCTCGCCACTCCATCATCCAGGTACCTTACCACCTTACGTACCAGGTACCTACGTATCCTAGGTCCTAAGGTATCCTTAGGAGCTATTGACTGATTTCAGTTGCGCGCCGGCCAAAAGGCTCATGGTTATCAGGCTAAAAGTACCGCGTGTTAAGTAGAAGTAATTTTTTATACCTTAACGTGGCCTTTATTCTCATCTGATGTGAGTGATGATGAGGGTGGGAGCGTACTTCACCCGGAATACTCAACCACTAAGAAACTGACTATCTTATGGCAAGCCTGGCAGAATAGTCTGTAAATATTGTGCTCTGTGTTTGTTGATTAGTATCAGTAGAATTTGAAGACGAAATAAGTAACAATTGTGTTCAGTGTACGAAGAATCCTTGTGCTAATCTACAGAAGTGTTTGCACCAAGAAACAAGTTGTTTTTATGGGTAAACAATCCCAAAACAGGTTGCATTTATCTACCCCCGAGAAACATAATTGTGAAGTACCTACCTTCAAATTGAAGTTTTTGTGGTTGTCAAAATGAAATTGACGTATAATTTACCCAAACGTCAACGACAGTGATATCAGCTTTGGACAGTTACCCTATTGTGGGACAAATTCAGTAGCAACAGCAAACTTTTATGATGAATTGCTCCGTATGTTATGGTATCATTGCTAATGAAGAGGATTTTATGTGTTGCATTATTAAACAATGCAGCAAAGACTATCATCTCTTCTGTGGGAATAACTTGCTGGAGTCTCGAAACTCTTGGTCATGTCCGGAGTGCCGCTGTGCTGCTAAGAAGGGTAGCGACAATACTTTAACGCCTGTAGGGTCTACAAAAAAATCCCGTGATCCTAATGTTACGTATCTTCGAAAATTACGAGTACCACCGGCAGGCACCGCCATCACCGTGCACCGACGACGTTGATAACAGTTTTAATATAAGCCAACTTCAGATCGACGATATGCAAAGTCTGTGTCAAGAAATACTATCTTTGAAAGGTCAAATCAGTCGGTCCGTAAACCTAATAGTTTCTTACGAGTCTAAGATGGTACTGTATGCTGCCGAGGTGAAAGAACTTAACAAAAGACTCGAACATGTATTCAACGCTGAAGCTGTTTGCTATTTTACTGCAACATGTTGACTACATTCTCAGATGTTTCAACGGCTTCGCAGGCTCTACTGCAGACTTTACCCGAAGACCAGGCTGCTGAAGTCTTTTTAGCAACTCAAACGGCTTAATAAAACCCGCTATTTAATCGTGCACCCCGAAGACAGCAGAAAATGGTAAAAAAACATAGAAGAGCCTTCACATGAAATGTGTGCCACTGATGAAAACAGGAGAAATAACTCCCAGCCAACTACAAGTGATGGAAACACTAACTTGGGTCTTCAGTGTTCGGAATCGGAGCAGTGGATCGAGATGAACAAAAGAAAGAGTACAAGGCCAGCTTCCCTCTGCGGTACAGCATATGCAGCCAAAACAACGCTAAAGGCAGCCGAACATCATATTGTAGCGGTAACAGAAACATTATTCGATGATTCTGTTGAAGATTCTGAACTTTAATCTGGTGACTTAACGTTTTTTCTTATTATCTATTTATGTTAACACTATAAAAGTTGTAGGGCAGTGCGTTTGTATCACTAGCTAAATATAGCAGATCTTAAAAAAAAACAAGCCCTTTCAAAGCTACAATGAAACAAAAGGTCAATTCCGCTAACAAAATAGAAGTCAATTAAAAAAAATTGGGCCATAAAGAAGGACACAAAACTAAAAATCATTGTTATTACTGAAGCCTTAGTAACATAGTCTTAATTAAATGTATATAAAAATATTAACATCCGGTATTGAGTTTTAGAATTGATACACTTATTAATGAGGGAGAAAAAAACGTCGTCAATTTCATAAGTAAAGACCCAATATTAATAATTACTTTTGTTATTTTTTGTCGTATTGTCGCCTAGCTGAGAGAAATGTTGTGAAAAATGCAAATGGAGGTATGTTGGATGTCGTGTTGGTCCAGAAGAGAGATGATACACGTGATGTCAAGGTTGATGCTACTGACGGAATAGTTTCCCCAGACGCCTATCACTCGCCACTAGACATCGAGAATCGACACGGTTCATTCAGCGAGTTTACTAGACCCAACTAATATTGACTCGATAAAGGATTGGAAGTTTGGCAAGTGCGATTATAATCGTTTATTCGCGTTGATTTCAGAAACTCCTTGGAATACAGGTTTGAAGGCAGAGGATGTTGCTTCTGCAGCTTACCACTTTTACAGCGTTCTTTACGGTTATTTTTACAAATGTATGCGCAAAAATAGACGCAGTCAATGTGTTGGTAGGCGCTATCCTGTTTGGTTCACTGGGGACATTAATCGAGATATAAAGCAAAAGTCGAAAATGCAGTTTTCTAAATTAACAGCCGAGCTAAAGACTCGCATTTCATTGGCTTACAATTCGTATATCAATCGAATGGAACAGAATATACAGCGCAATCCGAACGAATTCTGGCGTCACATATCCAGTCTTCGTACCATGAGGTTTTGAACCCAATGTTACATTTGAAGGTCAGACGTTTTCGGGAGTTGAAGCAGCAGATGATGCTTTTGCCAGCTTTTTTTCTAGTGTTTTTTTATCGGATGTTCCTTTGCTTGATGCTGACAGAGCATATAGTGCGGATAATAGCTGTGATAGTAATTATGTCGGTATCAGTTCTTTCACTTTAAAGGACGTTTTGTATGGCATTAATAGGTTGAAACCTAGCAGCGCTGTTGGAGTAGATAGCGTTCCACTCATAGTTGTCAAACAGGCAAAGAAGCACTTGTGCATTTCTCTTTGTCATATATTTAATCTGACCTTGACAACTGGTAAATATCCACCACAATGGAAACTGTCAAGGGTGAGTCCAATACCAAAAAGTTCAGATAAGTCCAGAGTAGAGAATTACCGCCCTATTGCAGTTCTCTTTGCTCCAGCAAAGGTATTGGAAAGTGTTCTCCATAAGTTATCTATGCTCAAATGAATAAACTCCTTTGCAATGACCAAAATGATCAGTTGAAACCAATTTATTGACAGTGGTGGTTTTTTTTTCGAAGGTTTTAGATAGTGGTTCTCAAGTAGATGTTCTTTACTTTGACTTCCGGAAGGCGTTTGATAGGGTCAATAACGACATATTGTTGACAAAACTTGGGAAAATAGGCTTTACTCCAAACCTTCTTCGCCTACTTGCTAACTACCTTCGCGATCGTCAACAATATGTCACGCTTGGTTTGTACGAGTCTCGCCCCTATCACACGCGTTCTGGTGTCAGTCAAGGCTCTATTCTTGGCCCTCTCTTGTTTTTGTTGATGGTGAATGATCTCCCCACTGTTCTCAGTTACGCAAGATGCGTACTATATGCAGATGACCTAAAACTCGAAGTAGAGATTAAGTCAGTGAAACATTGTTTAACCCTCCAGCGTGATGTTGATGCGGTATACCAATGGAGTTCGATTAACGGCATGGAGTTTAATGCTGAAAAGTGTTATGCGGTGACTTTCGGACGGTTGTGGCACCCAGTGGCTTATGGCTATAATATCAATGGAGATATAATAACTCAGCTCACCACCATTAAAAATTTGGGTGTAGTTTTCGATCGGATGTTTCACGACATAATAGCTCTTGCTAAGGAATCTTTTCGGCGTCTGGGTTTCGTCCTTAGAAACGCCAAAGATTTTCAAAATGTTCAAGTTATAAACTCATTTTCACTACATTAGTAAGTAGTAAATTAGAGAAGGGTTTAGTAGATTTAATTAACCTGGCTGATATCACCTGCCCCCCAATTCTGCTATTTATTTTGATCTGAAACGGATCTGAAACGCTATAGTTTCAACGTTTTTGCTATTCTGCTAACTACGAAATCAACTCTATAGTTTAGTAGTTAGCAGAATACGAAAATGTTGAAACTATAGCGTACTCGTATTCTGCTAACTACGAAATTAACTCTATAGTTTCGTAGTTAGCAGAATAATAAACGTTGAAACTATAGCGTTCCAGATTCGTTTCAGATCAAAATAAATAGCAGAATTGGGGGGCTGGGTGCATTAAGTGTGTATGGAGCCCTCACGAAAGCTCATAATATGTGCTTATGTTAGAGAAGGTGCAGAAAGCTTTTTAAGATATTTGTACAAACGCGGGAATGGGTACTAACTATCCTTTTATATACCCGTCTTTGCTAGGTAGTCTTGGTTATAATTCCTTGGAGGTTAGGCGAATGAAACATCAAATCGCGGTTATGTGCAAAATTCTCCGAGGTAAGATAGATGCCCCTGACTTGCATGATGAGCGGTGTCGAATAGGTAATATTATTGTAACTGCGTATCTCACCTATCCAAGAGGCGGCGTCCTTGCTAAGTGGAAAGTCATGATCTGGGCGCTGCAGCTGCGGCAGCAGGATGGCCGGGTAGCCCATCACACAGCCGTGGCCCACAATGTTGGCGCCCACCGCGCACGTCACGAAGCACTGCGTACATCATCATCATCATCATCATCATCATCATCATCATCATCATCATCATCATCATCACCCACCACCATTTTCATCAGTCTATGAACGTCTCACTGCTTACATAGGCGTATCAAAGTTACTGTTTATCAAAGAATATCTGGTTAAGTAGGTAATTAGGTCACACGCAGATCGATGCAAAATAAATATTAAACAATATTTAGGGAGGAGCTCGATGGCGCAGTGGTTAACGCGCCCGGTCTGCGAGTGCTGAGGTTAAGCAAATCTCGAGCTCCTCCGTGCTTCGGAAGGCACGTAAAGCCGTTGGTCCCGGCTGCATTAGCAGTCGTTAACAACCACCAATCCGCACTGGGCCCGCGTGGTGGTTGATGGCCCGTTCTCCCTATCCATCCGTAGGGAAGGCTTGTTCCCCAGCAGTGGAGACAAAATGAGCTGATGATGATGATGAGATAATGTTTAATCAAACATATGCATACAATAAAGAACTATGCTAATATATATATAACTGACTTGTTTCACGAAGGGCGAGAACCTGCTTTTATTCGGCATAATAAATGACACTACTTTTCATTTTATCAAAAAATTCAAGACTGCGGCTTGGTTATCTTCGGAAATATCATAGATACAATCTTATTGTTGATACCACCGACCGCCACGGCACGAGTGAGAAGCGAGATAATATTAAAACCACAGACCAAATATATTAAAACCAATGCAAACTGATAAAATAAGATCGAGAAAAACGTGTATCTCAAAGAAAAATCTAACTTCTAAATAGATGTGATTGAAAAAAACACAAATGTTGAAATTTTTTTCCACGAGCAGGATTTCAACATTTGTGTTTTTATAATTTGTTCGCAACAAAATTTGCGTTAAAATTATTTGAACATTTATAGATGTGATTGAACTTAGGTTTTATTACAGTTTCATATTACTCATTGTCAACAGCTTGTAGCTGCCATTGATAAGTGCTTCAGAATAGAATAGAACAGAAAAAAAAAATTCATAGCCACTTAAATTAATAACAATAACATGGACAAAAGACTTAGAACTAGTGGTATTGAATCGGTCTCCACTCAGCATAATGTCGAGATACCTGGTTGGCACCTCGACGCTGATCTTCCTTGGAAACCAGAAATAAAAAGATAGTGACGTCACTGCACCTCAGCAGTCGGTTTCAACTGCTACTGCTAAGGCATTCACGATGCAGAGGTGGGATGAAGAGCGGGCGGAGGGGATAACTTCGCGAGAGCAGTTGACAGTTCGAGAAGTCAGTATAAGCACAAAATAAGAAGACCCGGCGGAAGGTAAGCTTAATACATACCGCGGTCGAGCGACGCACTCATAGGGGTCTATGTCCTCGTCCGTTAGGGTAAACGGACTCGGATCTCGGAACAGCTCGGGACAGTCCGAGCAGTTGCGAAATACTGTGTCCAGAGGTTGTCAATGTGTGCGTTACTCGAGCGTGTTATCTCCTTGAGGTGTAAGCCTGGCAACTGCTTGACTGCAACATGAAATTTGACCGCCCAGAGCAGTCGCAACTGTTTGGGCGGATCCATGTATGTTTGTAAATAGAAAACTGCAGTTCACTATGCAGTCGCAGCTTGAAGCAGTCGCATCAAGCTGACCGTGAACGGCCGCTCTTCTTGGTCGACGACGCGCGAGTTCTATCAAAGGTTTTACAACCTCTTTGGTCTTGTGGTTAAGACCACCGGTTTGTGTACTCGGTTTGGTTGGTGGTAGGTCTTGTTTAAAGTCCGCCTAGCACCATCTATCTCTAGCAGCCAAGTGATTATCCTTAAAATTATAAAAAAAACTTTATCTCGATTCCGTTATTTTAAAATGTTTACAATGCAGGTCAGTGTGTCATGAGTTTGACAATGTTTAAACATACCTAACCTCTAGCTTAAATTATTGAAACAGGTGGCTTGTCTTTAAATAAACACATTATGCATAGTCACCCCAGAATTAGCACTAAAACTTTTGAAATCATATTTTCATTTTCACATTTCCTTCGATTGATATCGAACGTTTCCACAGACAAAGTTATAATAAAATTAAAGGATACCATGTTACACTTAATACCATTGCTATACGAGCATCTTTGAAGGAAACCAATAGATACTGCCTACAAAAAACCTGAAACAAACTTTCTGGCAGAAAATGGTGTTAATCAATGTAATTTTAAATACTTTTTTACAAGCGAAATAGTTAAAGTTGCATCATTTATCGCGTGCTCTTTTTTAAGTGAAAAACAGTGAAATAATGACACCAAAATGGATAACACCTTTCATGAAACAGGTTAGTGTGAATAAGAAGACTTGTTTAAGACAACGCATTAAGTTTTATTTTATTAGCCTATTTCGTCCCAGTGCTGGGCAAGGCCTCACCCGAATCTTCCCGTACATCTCTAACTTTAAATTAGGCTTTACAAAGTCAAAATTAAATCTAGCTGGCGAGCATCAATTACATAATTGTATGTTACAAATATTATTCTTGTATTGGTAGTTCGCTCGTCGTCCTCCAAATTCTACACGGTGTCGTGTAAGAGCCGCGCTGGACAGAAACCGGTGAAGGCAGATCATTCGCTCCAGATGCAACCTTGATGCTGACCCGATCTTGACCTG
Organism: Eudonia mercurella; assembly: GCA_963082485.1. Taxonomy (NCBI): domain Eukaryota; kingdom Metazoa; phylum Arthropoda; class Insecta; order Lepidoptera; family Crambidae; genus Eudonia; species Eudonia mercurella. Next base: position 602,299 of record OY720048.1, read on the forward strand.
ATCTTGCTATTGCTATACATGAGAGGAACTCGATGGTGCAGTGATGAGATCGATGACGAAGTTGTTACCGCAATCAATCAAAGGGTGACCAAAAAAGGGTGGGTGGTTGTATCTCGAGCTCCTCCGTGCTTCGGACGTAAAGCCGTTAATCCCGGCTGCATTAGCAGTCGTTAACCACCAACCCGCACTGGGCCTGCGTGGTGGTTTATGGCCCGTTCTCCCTATCCATCCATGCTCGGGCTTCAGTAGGAAGAACATAAAAATGAATTGGTATTTTTTTTATGTAATGGTGATGATACATGAATTTTAGGGGTTCGTGGTGGTCGGGGTGGCCTTGAACTTGGCCAGCTTCGGCACCGTGATGGGGTTCACCGCTCCCTTGCTGCCGCAGCTAAGGGATCCTGCGTCTGGGATCCAGATGGACGACGTCTCTTCCTCTTGGATAGGTAATTATTACAACATCCCCGTAACAAAATGTGGTAAAGTATTTGTAAACTTTGTACACGTCATACCTATATCGATGGCATTACCAATCTAAAATATCATATATTCTTATTTTCAGCATCGATCGTCGGCATCTCCCTTTTAGTCGGCAACTTGTCGGTGCCCGTCATCATGGGCCGGCTAGGGAGGAAGCTCGCGAGCCTCCTCAGCAGCCTCATCATTCTGGCATGCTGGCTGTGGGTCGCCCTCGCCACCAGCCTCAACTCCCTGCTCATCGCGAGGTTCTTCCAAGGCTTCTGTCTAGGCATCAGCCTCTCTCTATCTCCTATTATGGTCGGCGAACTTTCCAGTCCTTCCAACCGAGGAGTTTTCTCATCACTCATGATAGGCACCACAAGTGTTGCTACTGTAGCAGTACACGTCATGGGTTCCTATATGTCATGGCGGATCACGGCTGTTGTATGCGCATTTATAACATTAACAAGTTTCGCCATTATGCTAATCTCACCAGAATCACCTAGTTGGTTGGCAGATAAAGGCAGATTTGAAGATAGTAAAAAAGCGTATCGTTGGCTGAGAGGTGATGAAGATGACGATGAATTAGAAAGAATGCATGAAGCAAAGCGAGATAGAGATGTACAAACATCTGCTAACAGAGCTAAAAGCAGCAGTATTGTAAGTTACTTCGTAAACATTTTAAAAAGGAAAGATTTTTATAAGCCAGTGATCATAATGATTCATTTATACACTATGTCTTTGTGGGCAGGCATATCGTTTGTAACAGTTTATATTGTGGACGTTATAAAATTATTGATCGGAGAAAGTGTGGATGGGGCAATGCATTTAACTATCCTGGATATTCAAAGATTGATTTCCTCAATTGTTTCGGTATACTTGATAAAACAATATAAGAGAAGGATTATTTTGTTCACTACTGTCTTCATAAATGTAATTGTGTTAATTGCTGGAGCTGCTTACTCCTTTGCAAAAGTAAAAGGCGCTCTTCCATATGACCACCCAGCTATTGGTTTACTATTGTTGCACATTCACATGTGTAGCTATACTTTGGGGAGTGTACCAATTCCCATAATTATATCTGGGGAGCTATTTCCTCTACAATTCCGCAGTTTAGCTGGTGGGATCAGTGCTTTAGCATATTCCATAAACTACTTTGTTACATGTAAAACTTTTACGTTCTTATTTAGTACCATTGGTATCTACGGTACGTACGCTTTGTATGCAGTCGTGTCGTTCTATTGCTTGGTTGTAGTCTGGATAATGCTGCCTGAGACGAAAGATAGGACCCTCCAAGATATCGAGGAGGAGTTTAGGGGTGCGCCTAACTTTAAGTGCGACGAAGCACTGACGTCATTTGATGATAAAAATGAAGGTGTGCGCTAAAACTCTTATTTACGTAAGTTTTTTGGGAATTTTGTACAGTATCTAAGCTAGAATAAAACCTTTAAACAGTTATTAGGTACGGTATCTACCGAAGCAGAGGAGAGCGAAGGAGAGAGGAAAAGTGTCGTAATAGCCTAATAAGAGAGGATGTACCTGAAGATACATACTTTTTGATATTATTTATGTTTTTGATATTTATGTTTTTTATAGAGATTGACATATTTTTATACTTTCTCTTGTTCTTCTCGTGATCTTGGATTACACAGTGTCAACTACCTAATAGCGACCTTTATTTTAACATTAATATCATACAGTCCATTTTTACACCCCTTTCATTCCCATTAATAACAGAGGAGATCGAGGAATAACCTAGATCTTATTGGTTACTTACGACACTTATCTCCTCATCTTCTTTATCTCCTGTTTGGTAGAGGCAGGGCCTTGGTAATGTCGAAGCAATCATTACTTTGGGAATCGTACACTTTGGGCAAACTGAATGGTCTCATTTTGTTGACCTTCGTTAAGTGTAGCTCAAGAGTGACATAAAACTCAACGTGCTACAAAGCCAAAAGCCAAATCATAGGGGAATTTGCTGTAATATTTTAGAAATGGTTAACTTTCAATTTCAATTTTAATTTTTGGTTGGACCCTGTAGGGTTACTCTTGAAACACAATTGCAATAATCAATTTCCAATTACAAATCTAAAAAATTCAAATGGCACTCTTAAAAGCGATAATAGCGTCACATTGGAATTAAATTGCGTGGAAATTGAGTGAACAAATTATTATCGAGATGGGGCGTTCCGAAATTGCGAAACTTATCCCAATATCGATAAATATTAATCGCATTGGAATTGTATTGAGATTGAGTTTGCGTCAAGAGTAGCCTACCTGGTCTCCCCTAAGGATCTCCACAACTACCGCTTTTGTGTTGCTCGCATCCAGTGGCTAACCGCGACCTTTATGTTATGTTCTTTTAAATCTCTGTGGCTGCATGCATTTTGTTTATTATGTTATAATTCCTGTCAGTCGATTAGTTTAGTAGTAGGTAAGTGAACAATACCAACTGCGGTATCTGATCTAGTGGTGAACCCCGTTTATTTTTAATAAAACAAATAGGTTCTGTTCTAAGCTGGTTTTTATTTTTTGAAATTAAACAGTAAATAATTATGATTTGTACAAAACGAAACCATACCGCGATGCACGAGTTGTAATACAGCGCCATCTGTCGATGACTTTCAGAACTAATTAAATTGAACTTAAGGTTTTTACAAAACGAAACCATACCGCGATGCACGAGTTATGATACAGCGCCATCTGTTGATGACTTTTAGAACTAACTATATAAGACGATTGTCCGTCTTAAACATGCCCCCCACCAAGGACATTACTGAAGGAATGCCCTTCTCAATATAAATAAAATTAACATGAAAAAACCAGAATTCAACAACACCTTCGCAAAGACCACTTGTAGGCAAAAAAAATGTAAATATGAAACTATGAGGCTTAAAATGTAAATACAATTTCATTAATTACAACACATGTAAATATAAAATGCTGTATATATCTTAACAAGTATGAATATAAAAACTATAAATCTGTTAGACATAAAACATGTAAATATAAACTATTTATCTTCACAAATGTAAATATAAAGTCTTATTCAGACTTGTGTACAAGTAAGACTAACCCTAATCAATCTACAATCACACATCATCACATTCTAGTAGTGTGTATTCGACAGTTCTGGCTCACTGAATCATCGCGTCCCCAACCCTGTTTTGGTGTGCCGAAAAGTCGTTTCAAGGGTCGACCAAACCTTAAAAAAAAAAAAAAAAAAAAAAAAAAAAAAAAAAAAAAAAAAAGGAAAACCCCCCCATTTGAATCGATTGCGCTGGGTCCCAGAGCGATATCTCTTGCCGTTTCCGAGTTACGTTACTCACGGATGGTCCTTCTTCGTTATCTAATTACCTCTATTGTTAACAATAAGACGACCCTTGCTCCTTATCTAATTGCCTCTATTGTTAACTATCGCTGTGTTTTGGCGATTACACCGTCGGACCGTCCACAATTCTTTCTCATTATCTAATCACCTCCATTGTTCGTTAACAATTGACATTACTTTCCGATATCTTAATGTATTTGGTCGTTTAGGCAAGTTGTTGCAAGAAACATTTCTAAGGATCTCAACTAATATAAAACGCATGCGCATTATTGTGTTCTTACGAAGTCGTGCTTCAACCATTCACAAAGTATAACCTAGTAACCCGAGGACATGGCAGACAGTATGGATGTAAGTATTACATTAATTTGCTTTTTTCTTTGTGTCTCTTCCTTATTTTGAGAGACCAACTCTCCAGTGCGTGTCATACTGTTGTTTTTATTGTATTCTTATTTAATACTTACTTTTCTTTTCATTCATTGTTATAGCTCACATGTTGCATGGGTAACACCGTTGATTACGAAGAAAACACCTATAAACAATATTACTTCCCAACATCCGATGATGAAGATACATCCCCATATCCAATCAAGAGAAATAGACCGAACAACGAATCTCTCGACGAATTCTTCAAAGACGTTATAATAGTGGATGTGCAAGGTTTTAAAAATGAGAAAAATGAATTCATAATCAAAGAATTAGTTATAGGCACATCAGAACACACTCAAATATTTTTAATTAAACCTCCATATCCATTTTCTACACTGACTCTTGAAGAAAGGAAACATGTTTGGTGGATAGAAAGAAACCGAGGATACCGATGGAGTGAGGGACATATTGACTACAGAGAATTTAAAAGACTCATTAAACCTTACTTCAAAGAACGCAAGATCATAGTAAAAGGAGAAGAAAAAGTTAAATGGGTGCGAGAATTATGTGGGCATGAAAATGTTTTAGATTTAAGTGATAAAGGTATACCTAATCTAGAAACTCTAACTAAACTTTACTGTAAAGATATGTTTGCATACAATTGTTTTAACCACATAAAATATTGTGCATTAAAAAATGTTATATGCATTAGAAAATGGATTTTAGAAAATAATATCTCGATGGCAGATTTTCAATAAATAAGTTAATAAAAACTGACCTCTTTTATTGTATAAAATACCTTTTCATAGTATTAAACAATGAAACAACATAATTTTCTCCATTTAACATTTATTTTAAAAAATTAAACATGTACAATTGGTAGCTAATAGGTTTAATAGTAAAATTGTTTAATTTATTATAAACAATAAACAATAAAATTAATTATTTATCAATTTTTTATAGTTTTCATAAAAATGTGTCTCTGTAGGTTTATACATAACTAGAAATATTATGCATAATAAATACCTACTTGAGAACTTTAATTTACAGAAAAAATTATTGGTAGCTTTAAAGACTATAGCTATAACCACACAATTTTTTTTTTTACAATTTGATTTTGATGGCATCTCATTTCTTTTTGTAGATAGTCCAACTTTTTTTCCATTCCGGTACCACCTAGAGTACACCTTATATTCCATTTTATTATTACATTTATATGGGATTACAAAGTTATTTATGCAGTTGATGTATCTAGAAAACTGGACCGAAATTGCAAAATATTTTAATTTGAAGCTTCGTACGAGTGAGTGACAAAATTAAGAAACTTTGATTTGTTATAATTTTTAAACTACTGGTGCAAATTGAATAACATTTGAAATATACCGTGTTTATACAATGCCTGCTTGGTTACTGAAAATTCAGGCTTCTAGTTTTACTTCCACAACGAAGTTATAGATAAACTGTTTCGAGAAAAGGATGGTACGGCCGTGCCGCTTTTTTTGCTCGACTTGGTGGGGCACTGCCGTGCCCCAGAACCATAGCTGACCCAGCAGCAGCCACGCTTTGAGAATTACACAAGTTAGGACTTGTTCTTCATTTTAGAAGTAGGAAAAATAAAAACAACCTTTTTTTTTTTGCATTTAATATTATTTATTAAGTATAACTTAAATAACTATAATAAAAACTTTCATTGATTACATTTATGTTAAATTTGCTTGAATTTACATGATTTAGATGATTTGCATGTTGAGTTGATATCTGTTACAGTAATTATATTTTTTATTAAGAATTTACATGATTTACATGATTTACATGTTGAGTTGATAATGGGTGACCGTCCATCTATCCAGTTTTCGGCTCTACTCAAGACCTGCACTGCACTGTTCACTTACGCGGACGGCAAAACTATGACTTTAATTGCAAGTTCATTGCGTCACGGTTCAAACTGTTTCATTGAAAAAAAAAAATAGCACGTACATACATTGATTTAAGGAATGGTTTACATTGAATATTTAATTCACTTATCACGTTTACTCTATGCAGCGGTGTTGACTTTTGTAAGGTAAGCAAATAGGTAAGCTACTTTTCCATCGTAAGAATAAATTCGTAACAAGAACTAGTTAAAGCACATGGTTGTGTCTCCTTGTTTTTTAATTTTTTAATTATTGTTGCAGATTTTTTGATTTATTTTTATGAAATATAATCATTGAGTTCATAAACTATATAATATACTGGCCTGTTACTGTTTGAGTAGTGTAGATACACTTAATAATCATTGCTAATCACTCAAATAAATATACTTGTTTTCTGAAATAAGCTGACCAAACGATGTCACAAGCGCAGCGAAATGAATTATAACTATAAAATATATAAAACATATGTAGGTTCATAAAACATTTATTTAAACTTTTAGCCATTATTGCAATATTTATATTTTATCGTCAATTGTTTAAAAATTTTCATTGTAAAAATTCTTTGCCTAAATCTGTTTGTAAAAATTTTGGGCTTTCGAGATGAAGCGGTTAATATATTTTTTTTTTTTGGCAAATAAATATACTTATTATTATTATTATTATTATTATTTTTGCATTGCATTTGTAACACAACTTTTATTCTTTGACTTCAAAGGATTAACCCACACATATTTCGATAAAGTATCAAATACGACTAAAACATATTTATATCCTTTAACATTGATATTTACCGCAGATGCTAAATAATTTGTAAAGATGACTTTTTAGAGTTCTTATTACTCTTTCAACAATTGCAGCTTTTTTTTACAGAGTAAGTGGAGTAATGATTTATGTTATATTTTATCGTCAATTGTTTAAAAATTTTCATTGTAAAATTCTTTGCCTAAATCTGTTTGTAAAAATTTTGGGCTTTCGAGATGAAGCGGTTAATATATTTTTTGCATTGCATTTGTAACACAACTTTTATTCTTTGACTTCAAAGGATTAACCCACACATATTTCGATAAAGTATCAAATACGACTAAAACATATTTATATCCTTTAACATTGATATTTACCGCAGATGCTAAATAATTTGTAAAGATGACTTTTTAGAGTTCTTATTACTCTTTCAACAATTGCAGCTTTTTTTTACAGAGTAAGTGGAGTAATGATTTATGTTATATTTTATCGTCAATTCTTTGACTTCAAAGGATTAACCCACACATATTTCGATAAAGTATCAAATACGACTAAAACATATTTATATCCTTAGTAGTGTGTATTCGACAGTTCTGGCTCACTGAATCATCGCGTCCCCAACCCTGTTTTGGTGTGCCGAAAAGTCGTTTCAAGGGTCGACCAAACCTAAAAAAAAAAAAAAAAAAAAAAAAAAAAAAAAAAAAAAAAAGGAAAACCCCCCCATTTGAATCGATTGCGCTGGGTCCCAGAGCGATATCTCTTGCCGTTTCCGAGTTACGTTACTCACGGATGGTCCTTCTTCGTTATCTAATTACCTCTATTGTTAACAATAAGACGACCCTTGCTCCTTATCTAATTGCCTCTATTGTTAACTATCGCTGTGTTTTGGCGATTACACCGTCGGACCGTCCACAATTCTTTCTCATTATCTAATCACCTCCATTGTTCGTTAACAATTGACATTACTTTCCGATATCTTAATGTATTTGGTCGTTTAGGCAAGTTGTTGCAAGAAACATTTCTAAGGATCTCAACTAATATAAAACGCATGCGCATTATTGTGTTCTTACGAAGTCGTGCTTCAACCATTCACAAAGTATAACCTAGTAACCCGAGGACATGGCAGACAGTATGGATGTAAGTATTACATTAATTTGCTTTTTTCTTTGTGTCTCTTCCTTATTTTGAGAGACCAACTCTCCAGTGCGTGTCATACTGTTGTTTTTATTGTATTCTTATTTAATACTTACTTTTCTTTTCATTCATTGTTATAGCTCACATGTTGCATGGGTAACACCGTTGATTACGAAGAAAACACCTATAAACAATATTACTTCCCAACATCCGATGATGAAGATACATCCCCATATCCAATCAAGAGAAATAGACCGAACAACGAATCTCTCGACGAATTCTTCAAAGACGTTATAATAGTGGATGTGCAAGGTTTTAAAAATGAGAAAAATGAATTCATAATCAAAGAATTAGTTATAGGCACATCAGAACACACTCAAATATTTTTAATTAAACCTCCATATCCATTTTCTACACTGACTCTTGAAGAAAGGAAACATGTTTGGTGGATAGAAAGAAACCGAGGATACCGATGGAGTGAGGGACATATTGACTACAGAGAATTTAAAAGACTCATTAAACCTTACTTCAAAGAACGCAAGATCATAGTAAAAGGAGAAGAAAAAGTTAAATGGGTGCGAGAATTATGTGGGCATGAAAATGTTTTAGATTTAAGTGATAAAGGTATACCTAATCTAGAAACTCTAACTAAACTTTACTGTAAAGATATGTTTGCATACAATTGTTTTAACCACATAAAATATTGTGCATTAAAAAATGTTATATGCATTAGAAAATGGATTTTAGAAAATAATATCTCGATGGCAGATTTTCAATAAATAAGTTAATAAAAACTGACCTCTTTTATTGTATAAAATACCTTTTCATAGTATTAAACAATGAAACAACATAATTTTCTCCATTTAACATTTATTTTAAAAAATTAAACATGTACAATTGGTAGCTAATAGGTTTAATAGTAAAATTGTTTAATTTATTATAAACAATAAACAATAAAATTAATTATTTATCAATTTTTTATAGTTTTCATAAAAATGTGTCTCTGTAGGTTTATACATAACTAGAAATATTATGCATAATAAATACCTACTTGAGAACTTTAATTTACAGAAAAAATTATTGGTAGCTTTAAAGACTATAGCTATAACCACACAATTTTTTAGATATGTTATTTATGAGACCTTCTGTTTGGTCCATAATTTGGTCCATATCTTCTGTAACCACATACTGCGCAGACAGCATGACATCATCTTCGAGCGCTTCTCGTTCGAGATCAATAATTTCAATTTTTATTAGGCGTCGTGGTTTTGCCTGCATACTTTTTAAAACGAACGAAGACTGCTGCGGGATGTGGTGATGCTTTATGAAAGAACTTTTCTTTTCTATCCTCTTTCGTGTTTTGCGAGCGCTTCGGATCTTGAGCAGCAAAGGTGACTCTTCTTCGGGCTCTAGATCCAAAGGCGGGAACATCTCCGACCATCCTTCAAGTGGATCTTGCGCGTGTTGAAAGATCGGTGGAGATGGTGAACGATGCTGTTCTTCGCGTGGGAGCTGATTTTTCTGAGACTTATTCTGAAAGGAAAAAAATTGATAGTTTTTATAAATATTTACAAGGTAGTGGTTAACGCGCCCGGTCTGCGAGTGCTGAGGTTAAGCTACTCAGCAGTGGGGACATAAAAATTGAGTTGATGATGATGATGAGGTATAAATATTTGATTTAGATAATATACTTTACTTACCATGTTGTTCAATTTTCCTAAAAACGATGATACTAATCGTGATATTATTTGAAACTGAATTTACGATTTGAAATAATACGAATATATATATATACCATTCGTATATGCTTCATATCTGTGTGGGTTTGTATGTAAAATGAAACCTATAGTTGACATTGCAATAAACAAGTTTGGACTTGATTTTGTGACCTATTTCTTAAGTGCCTATGTGCGAGTTTGTGTGTAAAAGTAAATGTCATCAAAACAAACTTTAAAAAAACCAAGTCTCGCAACTCAGTTCTTCTATTTATTTAAAACATAACATTTTTTTTTTTTACAATTTGATTTTGATGGCATCTCATTTCTTTTTGTAGATAGTCCAACTTTTTTTCCATTCCGGTACCACCTAGAGTACACCTTATATTCCATTTTATTATTACATTTATATGGGATTACAAAGTTATTTATGCAGTTGATGTATCTAGAAAACTGGACCGAAATTGCAAAATATTTTAATTTGAAGCTTCGTACGAGTGAGTGACAAAATTAAGAAACTTTGATTTGTTATAATTTTTAAACTACTGGTGCAAATTGAATAACATTTGAAATATACCGTGTTTATACAATGCCTGCTTGGTTACTGAAAATTCAGGCTTCTAGTTTTACTTCCACAACGAAGTTATAGATAAACTGTTTCGAGAAAAGGATGGTACGGCCGTGCCGCTTTTTTTGCTCGACTTGGTGGGGCACTGCCGTGCCCCAGAACCATAGCTGACCCAGCAGCAGCCACGCTTTGAGAATTACACAAGTTAGGACTTGTTCTTCATTTTAGAAGTAGGAAAAATAAAAACAACCTTTTTTTTTTTGCATTTAATATTATTTATTAAGTATAACTTAAATAACTATAATAAAAACTTTCATTGATTACATTTATGTTAAATTTGCTTGAATTTACATGATTTAGATGATTTGCATGTTGAGTTGATATCTGTTACAGTAATTATATTTTTTATTAAGAATTTACATGATTTACATGATTTACATGTTGAGTTGATAATGGGTGACCGTCCATCTATCCAGTTTTCGGCTCTACTCAAGACCTGCACTGCACTGTTCACTTACGCGGACGACAAAACTATGACTTTAATTGCAAGTTCATTGCGTCACGGTTCAAACTGTTTCATTGAAAAAAAAAAATAGCACGTACATACATTGATTTAAGGAATGGTTTACATTGAATATTTAATTCACTTATCACGTTTACTCTATGCAGCGGTGTTGACTTTTGTAAGGTAAGCAAATAGGTAAGCTACTTTTCCATCGTAAGAATAAATTCGTAACAAGAACTAGTTAGAGCACATGGTTGTGTCTCCTTGTTTTTTAATTTTTTAATTATTGTTGCAGATTTTTTGATTTATTTTTATGAAATATAATCATTGAGTTCATAAACTATATAATATACTGGCCTGTTACTGTTTGAGTAGTGTAGATACACTTAATAATCATTGCTAATCACTCAAATAAATATACTTGTTTTCTGAAATAAGCTGACCAAACGATGTCACAAGCGCAGCGAAATGAATTATAACTATAAAATATATAAAACATATGTAGGTTCATAAAACATTTATTTAAACTTTTAGCCATTATTGCAATATTTATATTTTATCGTCAATTGTTTAAAAATTTTCATTGTAAAAATTCTTTGCCTAAATCTGTTTGTAAAAATTTTGGGCTTTCGAGATGAAGCGGTTAATATATTTTTTTTTTTTGGCAAATAAATATACTTATTATTATTATTATTATTATTATTTTTGCATTGCATTTGTAACACAACTTTTATTCTTTGACTTCAAAGGATTAACCCACACATATTTCGATAAAGTATCAAATACGACTAAAACATATTTATATCCTTTAACATTGATATTTACCGCAGATGCTAAATAATTTGTAAAGATGACTTTTTAGAGTTCTTATTACTCTTTCAACAATTGCAGCTTTTTTTTACAGAGTAAGTGGAGTAATGATTTATGTTATATTTTATCGTCAATTGTTTAAAAATTTTCATTGTAAAATTCTTTGCCTAAATCTGTTTGTAAAAATTTTGGGCTTTCGAGATGAAGCGGTTAATATATTTTTTGCATTGCATTTGTAACACAACTTTTATTCTTTGACTTCAAAGGATTAACCCACACATATTTCGATAAAGTATCAAATACGACTAAAACATATTTATATCCTTTAACATTGATATTTACCGCAGATGCTAAATAATTTGTAAAGATGACTTTTTAGAGTTCTTATTACTCTTTCAACAATTGCAGCTTTTTTTTTACAGAGTAAGTGGAGTAATGATTTATGTTATATTTTATCGTCAATTCTTTGACTTCAAAGGATTAACCCACACATATTTCGATAAAGTATCAAATACGACTAAAACATATTTATATCCTTTAACATTGATATTTACCGCAGATGCTAAATAATTTGTAAAGATGACTTTTTAGAGTTCTTATTACTCTTTCAACAATTGCAGCTTTTTTTTACAGAGTAAGTGGAGTAATGATTTATGTTATATTTTATCGTCAATTGTTTAAAAATTTTCATTGTAAAATTCTTTGCCTAAATCTGTTTGTAAAAATTTTGGACTTTCGAGATGAAGCGAAAATAAATAATACTTTTGAAAATCCATAAGGTCTGCTTGCCATAAATCATCTATTCTTTTTATAATTGTACTTCGACGTGGAAAATTTCTTTTCGCCGCTCTGTGAAGTTCGTCTACAATTTCTTTCTTACTCATTTTTTGTTTGGCTTGAACCATACGGTCTATTTCTATTTTTGAGTAAAACATAGAAGATAAACGGTCTGTTCTCGCTGATTCCAAGTTCTTTAAATAAATTAATACACGACTATTAACTTGGTTTATTTCGTTTCTCAGCTCTTGAACTGTTTTATCCAAATATGCTTTATTTACAGCTTCATCGTCCTTGTCTGGAGACGACAAGCCTTTTTAGTTTGGATGATTTTAAATCGTATTCTCCCGTTTCAGACTTCTGTAACGTATCGTTATAGATATCAATATGTTCAGATAATCGTAAACGTTTATGAACGTGATGACCGAATTTATCTATATTCATTGCGGTCCCGATGCTTTGTTTACTGTAAGTATACTGCACAAATTTCCCGATGCTATTTGTTTTTATTCTTTGTTTATGATACCGGCTTCGTGAAGTTCCTCGATGATTGCAATAATTTCATTATCTAACCCTGTGTTACCAGCATCTCGTGATGCGAACAGTAATTTCAGTCGTTTTACTAACTCGTTAGGATCATCCCAGTAAACTAAATCTGTATTTCTTTTTACTTTTTTTACAAGTTCATACCTTTTCCTCCAACCACTATCTCTTTCCTCAAATTCTTCAACTTTTTTACAAATTTTACGGCTAATGTTTGTGTACATTTCATCAAAATTATAACTTTGCGCGATGATTCAGTGAGCCAGAACTGTCGAATACACACTACTAATAGTCTTTAAAGCTACCAATAATTTTTTCTGTAAATTAAAGTTCTCAAGTAGGTATTTATTATGCATAATATTTCTAGTTATGTATAAACCTACAGAGACACATTTTTATGAAAACT